>CAHIKZ030001691.1:2370000-2440000 GCA_903632075.3 Acanthosepion pharaonis
GGATCGTCATATATATATATATATATATATATATATATATATATATATGTGCGTTTTTTGTGTGTGCATGTGAGTATAGAACAAATCTGATTTTAATGGACGTTTAGATACAAAAGCAATATGGGAATAAATCGATGTCTTCAGTATTTCAGACTCTTTCGAATAACGCAGATTGGTGTGGGTAAAATGTTAACAAAAAGAGTTATATGTAAAGAAATACATTTCGAAATAGATAGATATGAGTACACTAAGTTATATGCTCAGATCCATTGATATGCCTTAACGTTCGGAATATATATATATAAATATAATGTCATTTGCATACAGGCCTGTTTTGTTGTATCACAGCTCATCAGTGTGACTAGACAACCGAATGCTTCAGGCCAGGATCGAAACCCGACCGATTTGGTATAAGCTTCGTCAGGCAGAATGACGAATTCTAGCGTATTGTTATTACGAATGTAAACAAACGCCATATATATATATATATATATATATATATATATATATATATATATATATATATATATATATATATATATATATATATATATATATATATATATATATATATATATATATATATATATATTATTTTTAAGTAATACATATTATATATTTATGTCTTTGTTGTTTCCGTTCCTTATATTATGGCTGCTACTGTATATATATACACACAAACGTTATATATATATATATATATATATATATATATATATATATATATATATATATATATATATATATATAAACCCATATATATATCTATTCCATACCTGAGGATGTCTGTAAGAACAGACGAAAGCTTGTAAAAATAATAGGAACTTATGCAACTGGAATTTATAAAACAAGGATCTTTTCATGCATAAACAGGTTCGGGGTTTTTGTATATTATTTGAATTGTTCGCGAAGATGGATTTCTCGCAAAATTAATCATTAACCTTTGTATTTGTTTTTTGTATGAATAATTTATGAATTTGTAAATTAATTGCACCTTTATTGAAATTAAAATAACTGATCCAAGTGTAACTTTCGGATAATAAGTGCGACATTACTGTAATTATTGAACAACATAGTTCGTGCCACTTTGACGGAAAATTTACCAGTAAAAAAGAATTCTCTCATCACTATATTTGTACAAAAACGCACAACCTTAAAATTTAAATTCAAACTCAGCGTTGCGACTGCACGCTCCAAAACAATAACACATTTCTCATAACATTTCTCATAGCATTTTTCGGATTACAATACATCTATTTTCGTTGTCCTCTTATTACTGAGAGTAAAAACAAGAACAAAATCTATTCCATACCTGAGGATGTCAGTAGGAACAGACGAAAGCTTGTAAAAATAATAAGAACTTATGGAACTGAAATTTATAAAACAAGGATCTTTTCATGCATAAACAGGTTCGGGGTTTTTGTATATTATTTGAATTGTTCGCGAAGATGGATTTCTCGCCAATTAAATCATTAACCTTTGTATTTGTTTTTTGTATGAATAATTCATGAATATATATATATATATATATATATATATATATATATATATATATATATATATATATATATATATATACAGGGTTCCATGGGTAAATTTTCAACATTTTATATTTTTTAATTTCGCCCATTTTATCCACTGCACAGTATTATAGGGTCAGTTGGCCACCGTCTCTGAGAAAAAAAAAAGAGCAAAATAACCCAATTCATTCCACCAGAAACTTGAAAACGGCCTGATTTGCTACTTGGCATTCTCGCCGGAAGTTCCATTGAGAACATTTCAGAGGAAAATGCAGAGTATTCGGAAAGAATTGGATTAGTCTAATTGTATTTACGAAGGTACGGCAACTCGCAAGACATTCTCTGGTCGCTCTGAAAAGAAAAGAACTTCCGAATTTGTTAGTGAGGGCCTCAGACTCAACGCAGAAGTCTACATGAAGTGATTTGAAGATTTACTGGTACCCTGGGTCAAGATAGTGGTTCCTGGTAGACCCTATGTCTGGCAACAGGACTCCATGCGCCATGCCACACAAGAAGGAGAACCTAGTAATGTCTCTCAGACAATTTCTTCGACCACAATACACTTCTTACATATGGTAACCTAACACCTCAGAATGTAATCCCTTGATTATTATGTGCGGAGCACAGTTGATCGGGAGACCAACAAAACTTCTAGTAACGCCAAAGTTGAACTCAAGTCAGCATAAAATAAAGAACAAATAGAGAACGTATATTAATCTAACATATATGTTTCCTATTTGTTCATTATTTTATCATCCTTTCGGATTCCGCTCCATATTTGATCTGAATTTGATCTTTAACTCATATATACATATTGATATATATTTCATTGAATAATTTAGACAATTTTTCTACTTATTTATAGTTTAATTAACACTGCAGGGGAGGTAATTACGTACGTTGTGTATATAAATTTAGTTTTAGATTAAAAGAAAAAATAATGAAATGAAAAGAATGCCGAATGACTCAACCTCGGTTGAAAATTAATTAAATTTAATTAAATTAATTAAATTTAACCTAATCGAAAAAAATGTGCTTTATATAAAGTATTTTTCTATAGCGTTTTAGATATATACAATAAATTCACCCACTTCATTTTTTCGTACATCTGAAAACTATTACTACGTCGACAGTGTCGAATCACCATCAATCTCCATGTATTTCTTTGGTAAGAAGGATGTTTCATTCAGACAGCTCCTTCCCGATAAGTGGAACAGACTTCGCGCGGAAGCTTATCCGAACAAACCAATTTTAATGGCAAAGGTACACAGGTATAGGCTTTAAGAAAGCTTTATTCAACTGAGAATACAAGGTCCGTATATAGTGTTCTTTTATAGCCCCAGTAAACAGAAATAGCTCTCTCAAAGAGGAGAGTAACAAATCAAAGGGAGACCACTCTTGATTATTCATAACACCAATCTGAACCTCTTTATGTCTAGCGTCAATAGTTAACAATCCTCCATATTGTCTTTCCTACATCATTCTTTTAAACTCATATACCATGCCTCATTCAGTGACACTCTACCTTGATTGTCTCTTGGGCCTTATATTGGGTGAATATTAGTATATAAAAAGAATAGACATAGTAATCTGAATATCTAGTATATATATATATATCTGTGTGTGTGTGTGTGTGCGCGGTGGAAAAAAAAAATATATATATATATGTGTGTGTGTATCTATGTATGTATGTATGTATGTATGTATGTATGTATAATCATAATGCAATCACAGCTACGTTGGGCTAGCTATGTGGCAAGGATGAGTGATGATCGCATACCAAAAGTTCTTTTCTACTGTGAACTCCATAGTGGTCATAGAAATGTTCGTAGACCTTGGCTCGGGATTAAAAATAAACTGAAGAGCAACCTTTCTTGCGTCAACATTCCATTCAATAACTTTGAAGAGGTAGCTATGAAGAGATCAAAGTATCATTCTAGCTACCATGCAGGAAAGTACCCCATCAAGAAATAAGCATCAGTAGACTGCGTGAAACACGAAAGCAAAATAAGACCGCTAACAGTGTTCCTGCTGCAATTGAATACAACACATTCTCCTGTACTGTTTGTGGTCTTTTGTGCAATTCTCGATCTGGTCTCAAAGTCATGCCCGTCATAAGTATGGAGATAATTAGTTCCTAGTCGTCAGAACCTCATACATCGAACTCTACGGGAGAGTCTATCATATATATATATATATATATATATATATATATATATATATATATATATATATATATAACAGCTTCAACATTTGTGTATTGTAATGTAGATTCACATCAGTCGACTTACATCCTTATATGTAAATACACGCTTATTTGTGTCTGAATTTCTGGGATGAGCATTTATCATAATTTAGAACATTTATATTCGGACTGTTGTCCTTACATTTGTTGTTGTTTTTCTTTTAACCATTATCAAGAAATTTTTTATTTATTTTTAACTGAATGTGTAGATTTTTATGTATTTAACAAGAGTTATGGAAATAATAAAAAAAACAACATTCTCATAGGTCACGATACATACATAAAATCTGCAAATTCAGTTAAAATTTAGAAAAATGACAAATAACAATAAAAAAAACATTATATATATATATATGTGTGTGTGTGTGTGTGTGTGTGTGTGTTAGTGTGTGTTGGAATTTTTGGGTACCCTGGTGTACTAGTGAGCCAGCCAAAATGAGCTGACTCATTTTATAGTTCACCGATAGAAGGGTTAACCAATCAGAAGGCTCAAAATATTCAATGCGACGTGTATAAAGGCAGCCATTTTGTTTTTTCTACCAAAATATCTTCTCTGCCAACCTCTGATATCGAAGACCTGAAGAAGTACTTCAGCTGCTACTTTCTCCGAATCTTCACTGCCAACCTTTGATATCGAAGACTTGAATACTTATTGAACACCTGCTACTAGTGATATTAGCGTTGTTCCATTGAACACATTACGTACTGCACTGGATTGTATATTCAAAGACTACGGCAAACATGGTCAACAGTGTGTAAGTGGATTTGTTTCATTTTTACATTTTTTTTTTTACTGTGGTGGGAATATTTGGAACATCTTTACACTCTTTTAATACTCGCTCAAGGGAAATATCATCAGATAAATCTTTTTTTAAGTTTCCACCTTTTCTGTTTTGGATATCAGCCGCTTCGGAAGACATCTTTTATAGTCCCGAAGTGCATTTCTTTTTTGCATATCGGCATATTCTAATTTGGATATTAACTGCTCCAAAGGATATCTTCAAATTTAGAGAAGTGTTTTCTTTTCCGAAGTTTTCCTTTTTCTTTTCTTTTGTCTGTTTACCAATTCCAATGTTCTGTTTGTTCCACCCGATCATGATTTCCAAAAAACACATCACAAGAGATTTTCTCATCCAGTGTAATATATATATATATATATATATATATATATATATATATAGAGAGAGAGAGAGAGAGAGAGAAAAAGAGAGAGAGAGAGAACATATATTCGTAAACAAATATTTAAATTATTGTATTTCCAATTAATGAATAAAAATAATTTTCATATAATTAACTGTACACAGATGTATAATAATTAAATATGTAGAGAAAAATGGAATTGATACAAATAAATCCCATTTGTCCATTTTAATGGGTGAAAAAAGTATTCGTACAATACAAAAGAATACATAAACTTCACTGAATACATTGTAGAAAAGCCAAACGGTCTAGACTGTCAAATAGATCTTTTGGAGAGAGCGATATCCAAAATAGAAAAGCACTTCGAGACTGTCAAAGATGTCTTTCGGGGCGGAGGATATACGAAACAGTAAAGCACATCTAGACTGTCAAAGATGTTTTCGCTGTGGCCGATATCCAAAATTGAAAAACACTTCGAGACTGTGAAAGATATCTTTTGATGCGGGTGATATCCAAAATAGAAAAAGCATTTCTATAGTGTCAAAAAATGTTTTTCGAAGCGGAGGATATACGAAACAGAAAAGCACATCTAGACTGTCAAAGATTATTTTTCTCTGTAGTCGATATCGAAAATAAGAAAATATTTCTATACCATTTCAAGTTCAATTTGGGACTGATCAAAGTCATTTTTGGACTAAGCAAGTTCATAATGAAATAACCAAATTCAGATTGGGACGTAGCAAATTCCGAGCGTAGGATGTGTAAAACAGAAAAAAAAAACACTTCTAGACTGTCAATTATGTCTTTCATTGCGTTCGATATCCAAAATAGATTAATACTTCTTGACTGTACACATATCTTTCGGAGCGGGCGAATAGAAAAATACCTCTTGACATTCTATGTCGGATATCGGCCGCTCCGACACACATCTTTTACAGATCAGAAGTGATTTTATACCCTGAACATCGGCTGGTCCGAAAGACATCTCCGACAATCTAGAAGTGTTTTTCTATTTTGGATATCAGACGCTCCGAAAGACATTTTTGACAGTTTAGAAGTGTTTTTTCTAGTTTGGATATCGGCCGCTCCTTATGTTCCCGAATGAATTTCCACCTGGCGTCTCTGTGTCTTTTCAATAGCAGTGGAGTTTTCCGAGGGGAGCCTGGCTTTAAATTGTTCCTATGATTTTCATTGCTTATTCTCCGTTTAGTGACAAATTCATGATGAAAGAAAACCATCCTGCAACAATTGACGAGTAACCATTGGATTTTGTTTAAATTGACGCATTAATTTCCTCAAAGATCTTGCAGAATTCTTCCGTGGACCACCTGTTCTTTGATTTTCAACATTTTGAGTTTTTTTTCTATCTTGTAATGAATTAACTAATGGCAGTAAATGGAATATTTAGGTTGTCTGAGACTTTCCTTTAACTTTTACCTTCTTTCAAGAGCTTAAAAATCAGTTGTTTTTGCGAATTTGTTAATTCTTTACCTCTTGCCATGGTGAAAACCTTCTTACACGAATGCCAATTACAGAATGATCTGTTTGCATTTTTTAGGATAAAAATAACTACTGACAACATGATTGGAACATTCTAGAATACTTCTATTCAATAATGTAGAATATTAAAGCCATTTGAAAGTTTTGAAATCAGAAATTTGCATTGTACGATTACTTTTTTCAACCCTTAAAATGGATAAATGATATTTATGTCTATTTAATTAAAATCATTTTTTTTCTATACATATTTAGTTATTATGAATCTGTGCAGTTAATTATATACAAGTCACCAAAAACAAACAAATAACCAGCTTTAAATATAACAAATAAAGCCCCATTTTTTTTTTCAAAAATTTAAAAATAAATATAAATAATAATAATCTTTACCTATCATAATTTTACACAAACCCCACCACACGCATATAAATACATGCGAGGAAATATTTTCCAGCTGGAAAATACATATGACATGTACACATCAACGAGACATTTCCGTCACACTTCCAATGTTTAGATTTCAACATTTCAACATACAAATGCGTATGTATAGATATAACACCACCCGCATACATACATGTGTCATAGCCGAAACTGCCCACATATGTTTATATATGTATGAGTCCCGACGGACGACCAAGTGTGTATATGTGTCTGCATACATCGATGTTTGCGTTAGTACGATGAATGACAAAACGACGAAATTTCCCCCAGAGAGAGAGAGAGAGAGAGAGAGAGAGAGAGATTTCTAATCTTTTTTACACATTATTTCTAACGCAAATACAAATAAAGTTATAATTTTTTTAAAGTGCACACGAAATTTATGGACACTCTGTATATATAATGGCTTATGTAAGCTGAAAGCTTAGATTGGATTTAAACATGTATCAATATGGTGATTTCATTTCGTCTTTCAAGGATAATGTTATTAAGCTTATCAGACAATATGAAAGGAACTTACTTAAAATAAATAGACAAAACTTGTTTATATTATTTAATGAAACATGCATCAATGAATATATATATATATATATATATATATATATATATATATATATATATATATATATATATATATATATGAAATGAACAAAGTCCGACAATTATTTTAAGATTAATTCATAAAAAGAACGTATAAATATAAAAAATGTCTTGAAATATATATGTGCGTGTATGTGTGTGTTTTTATTTTAAACTTCAAATTTCCGATGATATAAATCGACTTTGCTTACCAGACGCTTCCGACTTATCTAAACTGGTATAGCATGTCAGGATATGTATGTATCTATGTATGTATGTGTGTGTGTGCGTGTTTATGTGTGTGTGTGTGTGTTTGCGTTTTGCTTATTTCCCTCGTATATAGATGTCAACATTGTACTTACGTGCCTCCGTGTGTGGATGTCGACGTTTGCAGACAGAGAAGCATCGTTTATCAGATTTACATATACAGACACCTCGGTTCTAATGAGAAATCATTTTCTTTATATTCTTGAGACACCTGCGTGCACATTGCTTGCTTACTCGGTCACAAGGTCTCATTACTTGGTTGCTGATTGTAAATCAAACACATTAGGAGCCATTTCGTTTTTCAAGACGAACTCCTTATCATGAGCCTATTTTTTTTTTACGTATATCACAGAATACGAATTCTATTTGAGAGAGACGCATACTGAGTTTTAAACTATATTAATCAATAAGTCCACAATACAAATCTGCACTACGACATTGTATTTCTTTTGTGTGATATGTCCCTGCATATTGTAGGTGATCATGGTTCTCCACAACTTACTGTTGTTTTTGTTTTTCTCAAAATGACTTTTGACTCTTTACCGTACTTGTTGTCCTTGTTTTATCATCATTACATTTTAAGTAGCTTGCTCTCCATCTCCGCTTGTTTCCATTGTCTTCTTTGGGTGTTTCATTTTCTAAGTCTTCATTCTTTATGTGTCCGAGAAGATTTAGCTATGGAGTTGTACAGTTGACATTGCAAACGGAAATACTCACTGTTTTTTGTTTTTTTTGTTTGTTTGTTTTTTTTTTTCTCACGCTATGAGAACTTACCTGGGATATCTAAAAAGAAAATTTTAAAAATTTTATAACGGATAATAGGGCTTTGCAGTTTATGTAAATTTATATCCTTACGTAGGCCGAAACAAATATGGTGATACGAAAAGTTTTTCTTAAATTAAATTATATATATATATATATATATATATATATATATATATACTAATAAATACATATCTACCTACGATGGTAGGTATATATAGTTGCTAATATCTCGTTATCTAGTTTACGTTCACACTTGTATCTCTCTATCTATCTATCTATCTATATATATATATATATATATATATATATGTGTGTGTGTGTGTGTGTGTGTGTGTGTGTGTGTGTGTGTGAGAGAGCGGAGAGAGAGTAATGGATTGAGGAATCGGAGAGCCGAGTTCGAATTCCAGTCGAATCTATTACATTCACTAACGTGCTAATACCCTTGGGAAAATTATGAATCCTCCTTTTCTTCTGGGTTCTATAGCCTTGGATGGTAACTGGTCTAGGAGAAGGACAACTCTGAATCCAAAATCTGTGGAGGCACTTTATGGGACCTTGTGGTACGTAGTGCACCAGGTCTCTGTATTCAGGCCTTCAAAATTGTGGATGGTTCTGCACAAATATTTCACCATTATAATCAAATCACATGTGCTGGTGTCGGGCTGACGGTTCCTTGAAGTGTGCTGCTTTACCCTCATACATGGAATACAACGGAGAGTCGTATATATATATATATATATATATATATATATATATATATATATATATATATATACAGGATGTCCCATACTGCAAGTATCTTGGATTATAAAATGATATTAAATACCAATTATATTTATTACATAACTAATATTCAAGTGTTCAATATTTTTATAAGATTTTGGTATTTTCTACGTATATCTGGGATCTCTTTTACTGACAATAGACCCTCATAATATCGCAGACTCCATAAGAAATTGAATACGTAGTGGAAGCATCCTTCACCAGCCAAAGATCCATCGTTGCAGCCCGAAGGAACTTCCGACCACAATTTGGAAATCGATAGTCACCATCTAGAAAGATGACCCTGCGTGCTGTTAGAAACGTCCACGAGACAAAAAATGACAGCTGGGTTTGAAATGAAAGAGCGACCTATTGCACGTTCTCTTCGCGGTGATGACCATCTCAGGGATGTAAGATTCAAATCTTAGATAATGTCATTTTTGGTAATCCAAGAGACATGAATTTAAAATGTGTCCCATCATTATGGAACAACATGTATATCTTACTTCTTTTGTAATTCGTAAAATTTCGGCCGTATCACGTTCAGACAACGGTTCTCGTTCGATCACCGAGGTTAAACGCTTCGGAATACCAGGTGCTATAAGCTAGGGTGTCCAAGTTATGTGATGGATAATTGCTCAGAATGAAAGATGGGAGAACCGACTTCGAGTTTTAGTAGAGTTCCTCACAACCAATTACGCGCAAATAACTTTGGTAAAGATATGAATACATTCATGGGATAAATTGCAAGACAGACTGGGTCCTATAGTCTTGATTGGTAACCAGTCAACCGCAGAAAGTAACAGCATCCTAAGTCAGGTATTCTTCTGCCAAGTCAATCATGAATCAGAAAGAGACATAATCGACCAAGTATCAACCACTTTTGAGCCAATCCTGATAAGAACCAAATCAGTGTCTTCCACCTACGGTACAAGGAAGCTAACCGCCAACTGGTATGGAAAACGGTTAGATCACACTCCCAAGACTGTCTACTTTGAGGTCACTATCGACCGGTTTTTATATGCAAGAGCCGCATTACAAAGACTAAAGCTAAGGCCGAATGAAGAAACAACAACTGGTTAACTCCAAATAGCGTGTCCATTCTGACACAAACCGCGCCACAGCCCTAACCATTAGACACCTCTTGCAGATCGATCACTGGTTGTCTCAAGCCAACCTAAGTAGATGACCTCTACTTGCTTAGTGGCATTGCCCTCCTTTTCCCAAGAAAGACAGTCCACTCCCAACTCAAGAACCTCAAGCAGAAAATTGACCATCATCATACACTCCATGGCTGTGAAGTCAAAACACAGTTTTTTTACACTTAGCCGAACAACACAAGTCACAGTCAGCGTCTCTCCCTGTGGTGCAGCCACCTTAACAAGGCGAAACACAGTCTCTCTCTCTCTCTCTCTCTCTCTCTCTCTCTCTCTCTCTCTCTCTCTCTCTGTGTGTGTGTGTGTGTGTGTGTGTGTGTGTGTGTCTCCAGTGATGTCTGGTCCTTCCGGTTCTGGCTAAATTGTGTCCGAACAGCTGTTGGTTACTGCTGAGCCAACCATCCGAAATGGGGATATGCCACCAATATTGATCGCAACTGCCAATTGCAGGCAATCACAAATAATGGAAGATCTTCTTAATTTGCCTTGTAAATCCATGCACACTTAACGACCCTGAAACATTAACACAAGGATCTGGGTAAAACACTGGATTGGTGTGGTGTATCGACCCGATAATAAGAAGAAGCAGCCCTAATCTGGCTTCATGACGTTACAAATTGGAACCTGGATTGATTGATTGATTGATTGATTGGTTAGTTTTTTATGGCTTTTCAACACTTTTCAGGTACATTTAAAGCCAGAAAACATTTTTAGAATGAAAGAATTTTTTAGATAATAATGGTTTAACGATACAAGTTTTATTAATTAATATATGCGTTTGTGTGTGTGTGTGTGTGTGTGCGCGCGTGTGATATAATATGAAAGAACTGTTAGATTGATTTCTTTAGTGTTTTTGTTTTAATTTTCAAAATACAGAAGTAGAACCTAAATTATAATATTTTTTAAAAAAATATGATTCCATCGTCAAACATTGCTTGAGGTTGAAGCAATCAACCAATAGTTAAGGATTAATATTGAAATTAAACTTGAATACGGACGACCAGTTTCGAAACATAGTAATTTCTGTGTCGTGATGGAATCATGTTTTTAAAATATAATTATAATATATATATATATATATATATATATATATATATATATATAGATAGATAGATAGATAGATAGATAGATAGATAAGTTAAAGATCATATGCACATCATATATGGTTAAGAATCCAACAGGATGTTAAGATAAAGAACAAATGGGAACGTATATCAATCTAACATGTTTCGCTTTTATTAAAACTTCATCAGAGAAAACAGACAAAAAGAAATATGCATCATAACTACTATACACGTGCATCTTTATGTAAGTGTGTGTGTGTGTTTGTGCGAAAGGAAATAGAAACAAAATATCTGTTTTCTTTCAATCACAGACGAAGCTTTAATAAAAGTGAAACATGTTAGATTGATACATGTTTCCTATTTATTCTTATTTTTTATTTTATATATATATATATATATATATATATATATATATATATATATATATATATATATATATATATATATATATATATATATAGAGAGAGAGAGAGACATATATATATATACATATAATTAGCTATATATATATATATAATTTAGCTCTTGAAAATATATTTTCAATTGAGCACTGTTGAACGACAAGCTAATTCTGAAAACAACGGTCAACTGCGTAAATGCTAAGCTCTTCAGTAAAATGAATGGAGCACTTTGGCTGGTTGGCGTTTGTTTACGTTTGTAAAAGCAATACACTAGATTTGGCTGATTCGCTCTGTCGAGTGAAGATGGCTCAGTGGTAGAAGCTCTGACTGACACCAAATTGGTTGGTTTTTGATCCCGGCTTGATGCATTCATTTGTCTAGTCGCACTGAGGAGATGCGAAACAGTACTGTCTGCAAATGTTAACGAAGTGAGGATCTGAGCAGGGAGAGAAGACATGAGTGAGTTGGATGTAATTTAATATTTCTATTCTTTCATACTTAAAATTACTTGAGGAGGTCCAGACATTGACATATTTAAACGGTTAACTTAACAGAAGTTATATATAGATATAGAAGGGGTAGAGGAGAAAAAAGACATAAAAAGAAAAAGAGAAAAAGAAGTCATGAGAGAAGGTGTCACTAATTTTCTTTGGAAAGAACAGGCTCGAAAAAGACGCTGTCATTTTGCTTTACTTTGAAAGTGTTATTTTGGGGGTTCATAAAGATTATAATGTTTGATATAAATTTGAATGTCTGAACTGTCTACAATTTAATTTGTTGTTTGTTAGTGATTTAAATTTTTTTTAAATTTTGGGGATTTTCTATGAAATAGTCGATTAGAAAAATATTCATAGAAAGTACATTAAAAAAATAAAACTTTATTTTAAAATATAAGTTTACTTCTAGTAATCTTTTTTATTTTTTTCAATTTTTTTTTATTATTGATTATTAAGTTGACATCTCTATCCGTTTTAATTTTGTTCATGAATTTAACTCGTGACTGTTTTTCGATGGGTAATCTCTTTTACCTAAAGTTTAGTTAAGTTAATATGGGGTAATATTTGAAGGTAATATTAAAGACCTTGCTCTGTCATATACTGTATACACACCCATGCAAATTTCACATATACATACGTTCCTTTACATGTGCAATCACTCATACAGGTACCCATGTATCGATATACACAGGTAATTTTATGTATTAACACCTACATAAATATTTTTAAAAAATTCCAATTTAAATATTTTATCTTCAATTATATATATATATATATATATATATATATATATATATATATATAAGAATAAAGACAAAAGGAAAACATACCTTAGCCGACTGGCGCGTTTTTGTCCTCTGATGGACTTGATAAAATCCCTTATCAAGGCAAATGACCCCTTTCTCACGGACAAGATAACGCAGACCTCTCACCGCTCTAACGCTAACGAACTCTGTGCTAACATTTACGGCTAGGGCCCGCCATTCCACTCACATTGTAACGAACCATCAACATTCCTTCCGTATTCCATTAGTGAGGAGCAAGTATCACTCCAGCAGCTTCCTCCTGCGAACCACTGCTCCAACTCACAAAGGGATGTTTACCCAATCGCTACAATCTTAATCTGTTCAAATTTTGGGTTAACCGTTATCTTCCATACATATCCGCATAAGTTGTTCATGTATAACCTCTACCTCGAAAGGCCCTCAGGCCTTGTACAAGGTGGATACTACTGTAAAAAAGAAACTGCTATTCGCCATGTAGTGTTGATTTTTATGTTCGTATTTTTATGATTTTATATTTACATTCTCCCATAAATATGGCAAAGTTTCAACAGTATGTAGATATAAATACACACATATATATATATATATATATATATATATATATATATATATATATATGTATTTATATGGTTGTATGTGTGTGTGTGAGTACGTTCCACATTTCACGAAGCTCATAGTTACTCGTATCCTCTGCAGAAGTTCCGATCTATACATGAATAACATCATCGTTTTCGAAAGGTTAAATTACATTGTTTACATTTCTTTCTTTTTAATGTATTGACCTCGAAATTCTTGAGATATTTATTATTTGTAACTTTCACATATTTGTAGATATTTTCTTGGCAAGGTTTTCTTAGTAGTTAAAACGCAGGTGTCTTTTGCGTCTATTCGACTGGACAAGTGGTCAAAAATTCGTCTCCTTCAAAACATTAGTAGATCATCGACCCATATACATAAATAAGTAAAAAAAAATAGGTATGTTTCTATAAAATATTTGCTTTCTCGAAAAGATAGATTTGATTATTGTCCGCTAACACACACACACACACACACACACGCGCGCGCGCGCGCGCGCACACACATATAAAGGGTGTTTCATTAAGACGGATCAAAGTCAGCAGTAAATAAATCAGTGCTATTGGTGAAAATTTATTTATTTCTCTATTGGATCATGTTATTTAAGTCATAGCAATTATGTGTGAAAAATAATATCAGCCAAATGCCCGAGAAGGCTTTGGCGGCACACCTCCACTCCATGGCCAAAATTTTTCATGACATCTCTGCATAGTTGTTCCTCGATCTCACCAATATGCGTTATTATCGCATCGTTCAACAATTGAATTGTTGTTGGCTTCTTGGCATAGACCTTACTTTTGAGATGACTCCCAAAGGAAGAAATCTAAAGGCGTCGAGTCGCACGATCATGGTGGTCAATTGACTTCGCTCTTTCGAGAGATGATGCAACCTAGAACTTCTCATTCAAATTCTGTTTGAACGTCTATTTTCATACTAGGCTTCGATAACTTTATCACGCTGTTTGATTGTTAATCTTTTCCTGGTTGAAATTGCCAAAGATTTAAGTTGTTAAATGCGAAAGAGAAAAAACAATTTGACGCTTAAACTTAATTCATATTTAAAATATGCTTTATTATCGCATCCTTCAGCTGTACAATTGTTGTTGGCTTCTTGGCAAAGACCTTATTTTTGAGATGACCCCAAAGGAAGAAATCTAAAGGCGTCAAGTCGCACGATCGTGGTAGTTAATAGACTTCGCTGTTTCGAGAGATGATGCAACCTGTGAACTTCTCATTCAAATTCTGTTTGAACGTCTATTTTCGTAATAGGCTTCGATAACTTTAACACGTAGTTTGATTGTTAATCTTTCCATGGTTGAAATTGCCAAAGACTTAAATTGTTAAATGTGAAAGAAAAAGAAAAAATTATTAGACACTTAAACTTAATTCACATTTAAAATTTTAAAAGTGTAAAAATATTTGGTGTGACGCGTTTTATACATTAGGAATTCATCGGGCTGAATTTGTTACGTTGGTGTGACTACGCATGCGTACCAACGAAGGATGCTTGGAATTTTTAACATGTTGAGAATAGCTGTTTTAAACTGACGTCTTCTGTGTTTTCTATATATTTTGACCAGTTTACTTAAAGTTCGTATTTTCTTGAGTTCAGATGAAAACTCAAAAGTTTTCCAACATGTTTCAGTAAAACTTTCACCTTCTATTATCATTTATAATTATTTAAATATTGGAAAAAAAACAAAATTGTCAGTTTAAGCTGACGCCAAGGATATATAGGTCATGTTTGTTATGTTACTTTAATCTCTTTCTGGTTCACAAATACATTTCACTCGACATGTCAAAGGATATGAGTCCTAAGAAACCAGATTCAAAAATTAGAAAAAAATTCGTTTTCTGCGCAAGGGTTCCGCGCATCACATCTGGTCCGCAAAAGAAATCCCTAAAAAATCTAAAATACAATAGCCAATTGCTGTCCCAAAACAAAAGGATGAGCCTGAGACCCAGCATCACATCCTGAAGATAGACGGATCAATCCTGTCAACGACACCGCACTCGTACTACCACACGGCTTCACTAATCCAATCTAGTCACTACCGTAACCTCGGTCAACAGACCTAACAAATCCGTCAACTCCCGGCCTTACCAACAACATCCTGGCACCTAATCGCTTTCCTTACCAACGACCACTAAAGAACCACAATCTTGTTAACTTTTCACACAATTATATATCATGGCATTGCACATTTTGTATATATTCTGAAAACTGCTCAATACACGCTGTTGAAATTCTAATCCTTCTTTGTTCTTTTATTTGCAAAAATACATTGGTTAAAACATATTCTTCAATCATAGAATAATTGTACTAAGCTAATAACTAGCACGAATTGGTTCTGTAAAATTATTTTATTTTGTGCACCTGAATGTAGAGTGATGGTTAACGGGTTTAGCTTAGTGAATTGTGGAATTTAAATGTTGTATGCGAATTCGCGTGTAAATTCTTATAAAGAAACATGCAAAAACTTGGAATTATGCTACCGACCGTTTATTCGTTTTTTATATAGTAACTCTAACGCAACAAAGTTCTCAAAGTTTCTTGGTTATGTCCGTTTTCGTTTTCTAGGTCAGACGTTAGGGTAAGTAAGGATAAGCATTGTTATAGTGGTCGAGCTCAAGTCAGCCTCGCGCTGAGTTTGAACGACCAAAGAAAAGGTTGATCACTTAATAGGTAGAGATTTTGGAAGACACTTGCGAACACTATGCGTTGGAAAGTGGAAATAGAGTTCAGTCGTCAGTGGACCGGGGAAACAAGCGTTTCCTTGCGGTGTCGTCCTCGTCTACGTGTGCTACCACCTCTTGGGTACAAGAGGAAGAAAGAGAGGAATTAATTCTTTTGGCTTTTTACTGACTTAAACAGCGGCACCTACGGATGTTAATCTGCATGTAAATAACGATAACTCTCATCTCAACAATTCTCTGATGGTTACCAAAAGACCAGAAGAAAGCAGCAGGTCACAGCGAGCGTAATGTCCTGATAAAGATGAGAACATTATTGCCAATGTGTAATAAATATTTAAACGAAGATTTCAGAATGAATATCTTTTAAAAATGTTAATGGAGGCACCTCTCAAAAGAAAGATTAGCAACAGAACGACAAAGACGGCGACGACAAAACCGATCTCAGACCATGTTGAAGCAAGAATATCATTTACTAGACAAAGATATCTGAATGCCTCACAAGAAAGGCTTGAACAAATAAGACTGGAATCTCGAATAAGGGATTTTCAGAATAATAATTAATTGATTAAACATTTAATGAATAGGTTCTGTTTAATTTGCAAGTTATGAAATGGCTTTTGAGATGTGAAACGCATGTATTGAGGCTCTTTTTCCGTTTTAAAGTTTGATGTCAAAGAAAAAGACAACCAAAGAATTATTTTTTAAAAGAGTTTTTTTACAAGAGACGTAGTAGTAATGGTGGAAATTCTGTAATGTTGAACCTTTGTGATGTAATATAACGAATCTTATTTTACAAGAATGTTCACCCTGTAAAATTCCCAAGCGACACTCGAGGTAGAGGGTCACAGAATAAGAGGCCAAATTTATAATGATATATGGAGAAGATAACGGTTAACGTGAACAGTTTAAAATTGTAGAAATCAGGGAAGCCTCCTCTTGGCAGTCCGTTCCAAAAATTAGAGATTCGGGTGGATGAGGCGGGGGTGAAGAAGCTGGTCGAATGGAACTAATCCTGACTGTAATACGAGGCAAACGAGTGCAGTAAGCTTCAATGTGGGTGCATGGCGTGTTTTAGTCGAGAATGTTAAAACTAGTGGAATGCAGTCTGTGTGAACATTCTCTTTGGAAATAGCTATAGAGTATTAAGATGTTTGTAACGTTTCGTCTGTAGGAAAGGGATTGAAGAGCGGAGAATAATTCATCACCTACAAGGCCGCAGTTATGCTTTTGGACTCTATCTAGGCTGTGAAGTTCATGCCCATATATGCCACTAGTACTCCATTTCCGGCTTGATCTGGCTATTGTAAAGATAGAGGATAGCAAGTGGTGCCAGGTAGAGGACAGTAAGGGGTGCCAGGTAGAGGATAGCAGAGGGTGCCAGATAGATGATAAAAAGGGGTGCCAGGTAGAGGAGAGCAAAGAGCGCCAGGTAGAGGGTAGCAGAGAGGGTCAGGTAGAGGATAGGAGGGGAAGCCAGGTAGAGGATAGCAAGGGGTGCCAGGTAGAGGATAGCAAGAAGTGCCAGGTAGAGGATAGCAAGGGGTGCCATGTAGAGAATAGCAAGGGTGCCAGGTAGAGGAGAGCAGGGGTTCCGGGTAGAGGTTAGCAGGGTGCCAGGTACTCATATACTAATAAATCTAACATAAGAAAAATCTTCTTCACAAACGTAGTAGCAAGAGAAGAGATTAAGTAAACGTTTCATTGGCCTCTATTTTCGTTGTGAATTTTGAATCTCCGTTTTAAAATCATTGTTCCATTGCATCACAACATTAAAACCTGAGTGCAATTGACGCCATTTTCGACGCCACGTGTATACTGCTTGAATTATACAATCGGTAATAACAACATCAATAATGCTGATTATGATGATGATAGTAAGCACTACGGACCCCACTTCTAACACCATGTTCCACTTTTAAAGGTGGCTCCATGTAAGGGACAGACATACACCATTGTACACGGAATTCTACAAACCAAGCTTGCTCATGGTTGTTTAGTAATTTCTATTTAATCATCTCCTGTTTTCTTTTTACTACTTTGTATTATAGAAAAAATAAATTAAATTAAAAAAAAACAGAATGGAAAAGAAATATTTGATTTTGCAATGTGACTGGGTTATCACCCTTGGGCTGTAGCCAAAACAAATTTTGATTTGTAATTATTTATTTTGTAATTTGGAAAACTTAGAGATAAATTAATAAAGAAAACAAATTACTTTAGAAAGAAGGATGTTATAACGACATCGATAATTTTGATTAGGATGATGATTGTAAGCACTTCCGGTACCACCAGGGAATACTAAGAGCAAAAGGGATCCGGCTGGGGGTTTAAGCAAATTTGATAAGTTTACCACGTCTCGTTCCTTCGACTTTTCAGCGGCCAGTCACATATATCTTTCCACCCCAAAGCCCAGTGGAACACAACGCATTCATAAAACAATCGTTTTATTTACAAAAATAATAAAGGGACTTTATTCATTAACAAAGGAGTTTTTTTTAATGATTTTTAAATCTGTATATTCAGAGTTGTCATCCCTAGTGAGCAAGAATCGCTAAGTTGTTCAGCATAAAAGACAACTTACACTAGGTGACACAAATGATAGGCAGAACAACAGATCATCCTCCCAGGCAATAACTCTCCATCTCGACCTGCTGGAGTTTAATCTCTGGTGCTTCAACCGACCCAAAGGGGAAGTGCCGAAGCGACACGAATATTTCATGGGCCCATGTGGGTTCTACATTTAAATGCAACATTGCGTCACATTTTTTTACGAAGTGGGCGTACAGAGACATCCAATTATATGATAGAATAGAATAAGAACCCGTCCGCTTGGCTTTCACTTCGAAAAGGGGGGGATAGGGTCAATACCTGGCTCTCGAGGTATCACTAAATGTGAAAGTGCAGAGGGAACTAGAGTAATATCTCTCCCTAGCCCACTTTAAAGTCGACCTTGTGTCATATTCTGTTCGAATGAACGTATAGATAAATCCCATGATAGGTAAAATAAAAACGACAACTTAACGTAGTAAATGGCAAAGATTTTGACGACTCAATTTGCCGAAACTGTACATCACAACCAGCTTGATACATATAGGAAATAGCAATCATTTATGAGATCGAAGAACTGACATGTATGTTTAATAAATAGTATCTGTAATATAATGGGTTATATATATATATATATATATATATATGATGGATGGAAAGAGAGAAAAGGAAAAGAAGGAAACGAAAGGGAGAGAAGAATGATATCACAACTATTTAGTTGTATGTCGAAAATTCACACTATATGTAACGGTGCTGGAAAATTCTCGGACCAACTCACTTTTAACAATGTAAACAAATACTAGATTTTTTCTAAAAAATGGCAGACATTTCAGCAAACCTTCGAGTATATATATATATATATATATATATATATATATATATATATATATATATATATATTAAATTATTTCACCCCTGCTGAGGGCTTACTGCCCTCAGCGGGGGGTGCTACTAAGACACAAGTTGTTACTGAGTGTGAAAGAATTATAAAAAAAAAACAGAAACATTTTTTTAAGGAGCGAAAACAATAGAAGGCTATTCTAAAAGCCAGGAGATAACGATTGACATTGCAATTAAATTTTGTAAATAGAAGTTGGCTGGAAAGCTACGGAAACGGAATAGATTTACACAAGAAAGAAGTGAGAAAAGAAACAGTTAGTATAAACTGACTTTTACAATTTAGCCGATTCAACTTTAATTTGATGGAAGCTTGTTGGCAATCTAGTACGACACTTAAATTCAAAAACTCTGTCTACTAAAGCGGAGAGGTCATTCAAATAATTAGCATGAAATTATTTATAGAAAAAGCGAAAGAAAATACATTACGAAGACGGGAAAGAGACCAGGTTATAACCAATAATATTGCTGATTCGTCTAGTACAACAGCATGAAACAGCTTTCATAGTAGCAAAATGAGCAATGGATTTAATAGACTCTTTCCACTTCATGTCAGCCGCAAAGACGCACACTTTCCTGGAGATTAGCATCAGCCGACCTGATGAATGACAGAAAGGGGTCTATCAGGTGATTAATAGAGTAACATATATATATATATGTGTGTGTGTGTGTGAGAGAGAGAGAGAGAGAGTGTATATGTGAAACCATACATGTACGTGAGTGATTGAACGTGTGTGCATGCATATTTGAAAAAATATAAACCAAGCAATTTATTTGCAAACAATATAAATATTTCTAATAAATGAATGGAATCATTTTTAATCTGATATTTTTATTACTGCAAATGCTATTTTAATGGATACCCGTGTTTAAAATAAACGCCACGTTTATTTTAAACTGGCTCTTTACGACTATCGAGAAAAATATGATCCTTGGCAGGTTGTAAACCCGTTTCTCCGAGTAACCGCCTATTTTGATATATTTATTGTTTATACGTTATTTTTTATAGATGCAAATATTTAATTAAATCCTCTATTTTTCAATAAACAGTATTAACATTTACCGGCTTGAGTGTCCGAAAATGTCATAGAAATATATGTGTTCCCCGACAGGAATCGAACCTGTATTCTACACGGAAACGTCTTATAGCCTGACGTACTATAGCAATTAGCTTGAGAGAATACATATTTTCTATGTAATTTCTCAGATATTCAGGCTGATAAAATGTGGTCCATGCTGTTTATTACAAACAGAGCATTTACATAAATATTTGTATCTGTAAAAATAACGTATAAACAATAAATATATTAAAAATCATTTACGAACTTAGTCCATTTCATAATATATATACATATATACGTTTGACATATTAACATTAAAAACAGCATAATTGTATATAAGTATTTTTGTTTGTTTTTTCGGTATATATTTTCTTCATACTGTCGGATCTATATGCATATATATTTATATATATATATATATATATATATATATATATATATATATATATATATATATATATATATATATATATATATATATACCTATACTCGACTGGTATAAAAAAACGGATATTAAAATTTGCAAATAAAAATATATTTAAAACACACTATTATCTGGGAAAAATTCAGCAAAAAGAAAAGACTAAAAACATCCGAGTTCGTCAAAAAGAAATCGCCCAACACACCAATGCATTGCCAAAAGAAAGAAAAACAATCGAATAAAATAAGAAAAGACGTAAAGTGCTCTACTAGAGCAGGTATAAAACAGTTTACCCTGAAGATCCATTTAGGTGAGTAATTTCTAGTTCACAAAGGAATCAAATGTTTTAGTATTGATTAAGTCCAAGGAATTTCTCTCTGTAGGGCTGAAATGGCCATATAAATGGGTTAAAATTGAGTTTCATCTTTTTTATTATATATTATATATATATATATATATATATATATATATATATATATATATATATATATATCATGTTTGGAATGAGTTTTGTTCTATATCCGAGATAACTGTGTCGTAGTAGGTGTGAGTTTGAGGTGAATACATTTCTTTCCACCGTCTTTTAAGAAATATTATTAATTTGACGTTTCTAAGCGACTTATTACATTTTCTTTATTGAAGACATTGCCAATTTTTTTTTTTCCTCAAGCTGACTTAAATATGTCCTGTTTGCTACCTCATGAGACGACAGGGTTTATTACTTTTGTCCTGTTACATGCTCTACTGTCATTGACTTACACGCGCAATGTGTCGAAAAAGAAACCATATTGATTCCGATCCGCACCTTGTGCCTTTGCACTTTTGAGTATTGCGCTAGACAATTCACGCTTTATGAATCTTTTCGGTACTAATATTAATCGTATAGAACCAATCAATCTCGCCAAATCAGTCGCAAAGTAGTGAGTTCGATCATTACCATCTTGCCACGGCCTGTGACAAACGGATCTAAATTATATAAATACTTATTTCCTCATTTATCTTTACCTAGATTTTCTGGAATTGGATTATCGGGACGAGACATAAAGAAAAAAATTTAAAAACATCAAATATTTTTTCAGTTATCCGAAATAAGTAATATTTCATCACACGAGCGTTTGAGTAATTTCCATGTGATTTCCTCCTATATGGCAGTGAGTGCTAGACAATCTCTTCACAGATGAAGAAGACTGAGGCAACATAAATAAAAGTTTTCAAGGAAGGATGCTGAGAATACCATGAACCGAATATGAGAGCAACTATGAAGTTTTAGAGAAAATGGAAACGATACTTAATATCAGGAAAAGTCAGTTGAAATTTCTATGGCACATAATGAGGAATGAGGCTTAGAAAATTTGACACTCACGGGACAGAATGAAGGCAAATGGGACAAAGGCAAACAACGTATAACTTTTATAACATTTAGTAAGAGCTACGAAGACAGGAAATTGAGAGAGCCATGATCCTACACATCCTTAAGAGACATGGTACATAGAAGAAGGAAAACTTTTTGTGTGGAAGGCTAATAGAATGTCTTTTTGTTCGCCCAGAAGGCAGCTAAATTATTTAACACGTTAAATGAATGAAGATGATTTTTAGCGCAGTGACTCCACTGATAATGCTTGAGTTCTTGAGTATTTTCCAGCGTTGGTACCGATTAACATCGTTCGAAAATGTTATTTGATGATATAAATGTTCAATTTCTTTCAAAACATCTCTCTCTCTCTCTCTCTCTCCATTCCTTTTCGAGAATTTAGCATTCAGTGATGATCAATTTGCATTATCCGATTTCATTTCATAGGATTTGTATTTGATTCTTAAGCTGACAGAGCCATTCACAGATGGCGGAAGCTTCCTCATTTCATTTTTCAAAAATAGACCTTCCAGAACCTTTCTCGTTTCAATCATCCTTTCAGACATCGAAAAGTTTTATCTCAAAAAAACTACAAACAAGAAACAAATAGCTAACCTTAGTTCACGACAGAATGGGGTTGCAAACATAGCTCATTAAAAGTAACTTACTAATTCCATCTCTACCACAGAGAATGATGTAGTAGTTCTCTTGCAGCATTTAGAACTATCGCAATCATTGCTAGAGAATTCTAGAATATATAAAAGAGAAGGATATAATTGTCGTCTAAGCCAAGATTGAGGACTTGGTTCATGTGAGTTCTGTAGAATTTCGGATAAATCCTCATTAGAGACACATAATCAATAACAACTAGATAAATGGTCCTGAGCTAATTTACCTCTTCAATGAAGCAAGGTTTTTACAATGAACTCCGTGAGATGATAACGACCACCCTTAATTTGACTTCCTTTTCCCGCAGAGCAATCTGCCAATATCCATATCTCAGTAAGGTTTTTTTCGGTTTATCAAAGCCTTGATTTTAAGAGACCTCAGCCTGAATCAACCGTAGCGGTTCGTCTAAAGAACCCAACAGGTGCCAATGGCGTCTCAATGTCGCAAAACTATTCAACGCTGCCTAAAAGAGAAAGATGCTTACCAAGTCTATGGTCCCTCAACCTATGCTCTGCTTTTACATGTCTCAATATCTGTCCATTAGCCTCCTTAGTGCCATCCAACAAATTCTTTGACGCTGTTAAACAACCTCCTGGGTGATAACGATCTCATGTCTTAACAGTAATTACTGATTTCTAATGGTAAGAATCCTGGGCAGAGATGACAAATTAATAACAAGGACGAACGGCTGCGACAATTCTGTGGTTTTTAACCAGAGGTGACATCGGGCGCCGCCACACACTAATTCTCCTGCTATGGAGTCTGAAAGTGTTTTCTCAGTTATCAAGTCCTTTCTAACAGGTAGTTCCATGAAAGTCAGTGTTGACGACCAGTCATCGGAAGCCCATCAGATCAATGCGTATGCCAGGCTATCTCCTCCGTTTCTATTTTATATCAATGATCTGCCTAAGAACATAGAAAATCTCTAGTGTATATCTATGGCGAAGTGTGTGAATCAGTCAGTTATGTGCCATGCGTGATACACGTTGCAGGCCATCATGTATCTTTGATACATGACTGAAGGGCAGATTTTTTTTCCGCAGTAATTTTGCCATTTCTTCTTTCTGCGGTAGACCAGTTGCCTAACAAGGCTATGGAACCCAGTCTGTCCTGCTATTTAGCCGGAGGGAAGAGGATTCATACCTTTCCCAAGGGCATTAGCACGTAAGGAATTTAATGGTTCGAACTAATAAAACTTGGGAAGTGAAAAGTCTATTTAAATTGTTCGGACTATTGTCTTCATCTTTATTGCCATATTCACGGAAGTTTCGCACATTGTACGATATGGCTTTCTTTCAGGTGAGACCGTTAGATTTTCAAACAGAACCCCTTATTTGGTCACGGGAATAGATTGGTCTAATTCCTGGATTTATCACCCCAGATAATTCCCTCAGTAACTGACTTAAGTTTTCGTTCCTTCTGCTGTACGGTTATTGAACTCACAAATACCTTTGAACAAAGCAATTTTTGGATCACTCAATCAATGCTCACCATTGGAAAATCATGAATGGATTTTGCAGCTTATAAACGTAATGTCAGTATCATTTTTGCAGAGCTCATTAGCCACAATTTCTTATTTATTTCTGTTCTTCTCTAGTTATCTGTATTACTGGTCCCATAATGTATTCAGACCGAAAATGAAGTACGGATACTATATCTGATCTGAGCTGCACCTCTTCACTTGATGTCTTCCTTAGAATTCTTAGCGCCCACGCCACCTTGTAGAGTGATGAAATGTTTCCAACCCTACAATCCCTTCCCAACGGACGATACATTGCAAGCGTCTCCTTCTCTATCGCTATTTCCATGGCAAAATGTTCTGACGAGCGTTATTCTTAGTTCCACCAGTTCAGTTCTTTTCGGACTCGCCAGGCCACGTACACAGGGATCGAATCATCTTTTCGTACCCATTAGAAAGAACAAAGTTTCACCCGGACAGCTTTTTTTTTCCAAGGGCTGCTATTAGTTGGTGCATAATTATCAGGCATTTTTTAAAGCAATATTTATGAAGAAAGGAACATAACAATTCAACAATAGCATTTTTAAATGATTAACGACACGTATTTTTTATAATCTGAATATAAAATATTTTTATTTAAAAAAGTAAAAAACAAAAGCAATTTTATTAACAAATAACTCGCCTACTGGCGCTTGATAATTATGCACCAACCTAATACTTTGTGGAACTGACTCCAGAGGACGTTTTCCTGAACACTGTATTCTTAACCTATTGAAGTCTTGAGTTAACCGTTATCTCTCCTACATAAACTGCCTTCTCACCTCCCTTCTTAAGCTCAGACAACATCATTCTACCTTGAGTGGCTCTTGTATCGTGTAATAAGTAAATATTAATAAAACATAAGAATCGATGAATTAATGTACGGATTTTTTCCTGCTGATGAGATGAAATAGTTTTTTACTTCTAAAAGGTAAGAAAGGGCCGTTGGTTAACAAGGAAAGGCGAAGTTTTACTCTACATTGCAAGATTATCAGAGAAAACAGTCCCCATTCTATATCCTTTGATCTTTCCTGCACTTATGTAACTCTAATAAACATTGAAAACCGGACAAAAATCATAGGGTCATTTTCGCCGTCACTAACGCCGATAAATTCTTCTGCCAAGACAACATCTTTTTCTATTATCATTAAGCATCGGTGGTAAGTTTTATTTTATTTTAATGCCATGTCCATTCGCGATGCAAATAATCATGAATCCCTAGATATCATTTTATTTATTATTTGTGAATTGATATGCCTTTTTTTTGGAAAGCCAATAGAATGGTTTTCTGTTACCTTCTCCAGAACTGGTTGCCTCAAGTCTATCTTCCGAGAGAAGAATTTATCAACGTCATCCCAAAATAAAGGGCAACGAACGTTCTTTCTTTTTCTTTTTTTTTATTGCTAAATATTAGATTAAGTAATCACATGCGTCAATGCACCTTCTCTGCAACCTTTTCAAAATTCATCTACAGCGAATGCCTTTCTCGACCTTCGTTCAGATTTCCTCTTCTAGACTTCACCATAAGAACAGAGAACACTGAATGGCTTACTATTGAACCCATAGCTGGAAGCACAAAGATGGATATGGTTATGCCTTTCCCAGCGTATTGTTCAAAAACAGTATTTCATAAGATGTAAGGATTTCGAGTAAATAGAATTTGTTCCTTTCCTTCTACCCTATATTAAATTTGTTTGTTACTGATGTTGGACGTGATGTGCTTTTTGTGATATTTAATAAAAGTTCTTTGCCTGTGATTCTATAACGCCAATCTATAAGATCTGATGAAGGATTTCATTTTAAGACCTGAAGGATTCATTCACTCAGGCCATTTTTTAATCAATAATCTGAGAAAGCGTTTGCATACAGCTGATAGTTTAAACATTTCTGAATAAGTTGTCGCCATGTATGACGTCCATATGAGAGTCTGAGATCTGACAAAGGCTATCTTAAGAACATGACTCGATTCTTCAGGTTAATATTTTCCTTTTGCAGTAAAATCACCCAGAGCAGAATTTATCTTTTTTTTAATTTTCTTCATTTAGAAATAATTCAGAATTTACATTCTAAAACCTCATTCAAATTATAATTCATTCAATTTAAAATCCTTTCAATTACAATGGTAATAGTGAGATTAGTTATTTTCTTATAAGGAAACATTCAGCATACACTGACCGAACATTAGCATTATTGTCAGTTAAAATTTACAAAATCTTTCTCTTAAAACAGTTTTTGAGAAAATAGGTTTCTCAAATCCATTATCTGTTATTGCTCTTTCTAGAACATGATGAGGATTTCCTGTTAATCATTTTAAGGTAGTACAGAAAGTTGACAACTTGATTACGCTAGTATTTTCTCTTTAAGTTACATGTGATATCTATTTTAATTATTTTGCCAATGTTGAAATATTGCAACTGATGTGGTTTCTGTTATTTTGCAGTTCTTTCTTTGTGATTCTGTAGCAAGACTTGATGAAAGATGGTCCTCTAAAAAACCCACAGGGTTCATTTAGCTAATTTAATCATTGGTGAGAAAATAGTTGTATGTAGCTGAATAGTTTAGATATCTCTGAATGAGTTGGACACTATGCAATGATCCCCTATGAGAGTCTCAGATCTGACAAAGCTATTTTAAGAACATGACTTGAGTCCTTAGGTTAATATTTTTCTTTTGAAGTAACTTGCAGTGTTTGGTAAAAAACTACCCGGAGGAGAATTTATATTTTGTTCAATTTTCTTTTATTTTCATATATTAAATTTCTTAGAACTGATCCATACTAAGAAATATTTGGAAGTCTTTAGAATTTATTAATTCCATTACGATGAATTTTTATGAATAGCATTTCATAAGGAAGTAAGGATTTCAAAAAGTGAATGGTATTTATTCAGTTTCTTATTTCCTATATTAAATTTATAATAGTGATGTGGGAAATGGTAAAGCTTTTAATATTTGGTAATGCTTTGTGGCTCTGCAACACCAGTCTATAAGATCTACGAAGGATTGTCATCTTCAAAACCCTAGATCATTCATTTTACTTTTAATCAATGATCTTAGACAACGGAAATATATCGAGGATAGTTTAAACATTTCTGAACAAGTTGTGATATCTATATGAGGCACTACATATGACGAGGTTATTTTGGACATTAATCTATTTTTCAAGTTAATAATTTTTGGTTTAGTAACACCTTGTGGTGTTGGAGAAAATTCCCCTAGAGCAATATTGACACTGACTCACATCGCCCGATCAGTTGATACATATATTTCATTATTTCTTTGAAGAGCTTTGATAGAAGACATATTTGATGTGGAAAAGACCAATCCTACGTTTGTAAAGACAAAAGTTGACCATTTGAGAATGCTTCGTTTTATTTTATCTAATAAGAGAAAATTTGATCAGAAGACAAAATATCAGCCTAACGAATGACAGATGCTTCCTGCAGAGACCCTGAGAACGTCGAGGTTTTCCGGAACTGTGATCATTCCTGGGCGTTGTGGGCAACGAGCAGATCTCATATCTCCTATTTTTCCTCAAGACTTAATACTGTGATTAAGGAGAGTTAGGAGGCGTTTGATAGAGAACGTGAGCAAGGATGGTCAATAATACATACCAACAAGACTCTGCGTCGTCTCAAATTTACCCAATGATATCGTGAAGGACAAATCACATCAAAAGTAAATTTTTACATTTTGTCATACATTTGCACCATATATATATATATATATAGAGAGAGGAGGAGAGAGAGATGACAGAAAGAAATAAAAAAGAAAAAAGAAATATACACACAATGGGAGTAGATAGGTTCGCCTATATAACTTTTTCCGTTTAGAATTGATTTCGGTTCTATCTAAAGTTTTTCATTCTTTTTCTCTCGCAGTCGCTTCCTGCGTCTTGGCGACGTTATCGCCTTGCTTGATTTGAAGTGATTAAACAGACATATATATATATATATATATATATATATATATATATATATATATTATTAAATGGTCTGTTTATAATAAACAAAATAAATAACATTACCAGCCTGAATTTACTAAAAATACTTGTATCTATAAAAGAACGTTAAACATAAAATGTCTTTAATAAATTGTCGGACTTTGTCCATTTTTAAATATATATATATATATATATATATATATATATATATATATATGTGTGTGTGTGTGTGTGTGTGTGTGTGTGTGTGTGTGTGTGTGTGAAGAAATATAGTCTTAAGATGTGGTATATTTATGGGATAAGTGCTCAATATATCAAAGATAGAGCGTGTGTAAATATAAAAGTGAACATAGAAGTCAACACGACAGACTGTTTTCATGCTACATGCAATCATCAGGCCACCTGTAGAAAATTAAACAAAATATAAATGCTGCTCGGTAGTTTTTACCAAACACTGTAAGTTAATTCAAAAGAAAAATATTAACCTAAGGACTCAAGTCATGTTCTTAAAATAGCTTTGTCAGATCTGAGACTCTCATAGGGATGTCATGCATAGTGTCCAATTCATTCAGTTACTTCAAAAGAAAAATATTAACCCTAAGGACTTAAGTCATGTTCTTAAAATAGCTTTGTCAGATCTGAGACTCTCTATGATGTCATATAGTATCCCAACTCGTTCAGAGATATCTAAACTATTCAGCTACATAAACCATTTATATTTAAGTATATCTCTTCATGGGACAGCACTGAAAAATTACCTTTTGACAAAATGAAAAGTAGTCTGTCTGCAGCATATATAATAGAGTTATTTCTTTTCCCTCAAAATAATAAAAAATCGCCATTAAAGCTAAATCCTGGCAACAAAAGTGAGTACACTAAGAAAACTACACCCCTAAAAAGTGAGTACACCCCAAGAAACTGTAAATTTAAATGTCTAAATTGGAGTACTGCTTTTTCATTTTTCCTCCAAAATGTCATGTGACTCATTAGTAATCCATGACCATGTGTTCATGGAGGAGCAGGTGTGTCAAATTTGTGGTGCAGCTCAACACTCTCTCTTACCGGTCATTGAAAGTTCAAATATGGCACCACATGGCAAAGAACTCTTGAGGATCTTTAAAACGTATTGTTGCACTACATAACGATGACCAAGGCTACAAGAAGATTGCCAACACTGAATCTAGAGCTGCAGAACAGTGGCTAAGATTATCCAGCATTTTAAAAGGCAGTGTCCACTCAGAACAGGCCTCAGGTAGGTCGTCCAAAGAAGCTGAGCGCGTGCTGAAGCGTCACATCCAAATGCTTTTGAAAGAATCGTGGAGTGCTGTTAGCATTGCTGCAGAGATTAAAGAGATGGGATTCAGACTGTTAGTGTTCAGGACCATACGCCGCACATCATATCAAATTGGTGTGTATGGCTGTCACCCAGGAGGAAGCCTCTTGAAGGCAATACACAAGAAAGCCCGCAAACAGTTTGCTGAAGATATGTCAACAAAAATATAGATTACTGGAACCATGTCCCATGGTCTGATGAGACGAAATTTAATTTGTTTGGTTCTGATGGCCTTAAGCATGTGTGGCGGCGACCAGGTGAGGAGTGCAAAGATAAATGTGCCATGCTGCCCTACAGTCAGCATGGTGGTGGGAATGTCATGTTCTGGGGCTGCTATGAGTGTTGCAGGTGTTGGAGAGTTACATTTCATTGAGGGAAACATGAACTCCAACATGTACTGTGAAATGATCCCTCCAGAAACTGGGTCGCAGAGCAGTGTTCTAGCATGACAATGACCCAAACACACATCCAAGACAACCACTGCTTTTACTGAAGAGGCTGAAGGTAAAGGTGATGACTGGCCAACATGTCTCCAGACTTGAACCCAATAGAACATCTTTTGGGCCATCCTCAAGCAGAAGGGGAGGTGCACAGAGTCTCAAATATCCGCCAGCTCCGCGACGTCGTCATTGAGGCGTGGAAGAGCATTCCATTGACTGTGAAGCTCTGGTAAACTCCATGCCCAGGAGATTAAAGGCAGTTTTGGATAATGATGGTGGCCACACAAAATATTGACAGTTGATATGTTGTATGTTAATATTGACAACTTTTCCTAAGGGTAGTACTCACTTTTGTTGCCAGGGATTTGGCTTTTATTGGCTATATTTTTGAAGGTTATTTTGAGGAAAATAAATTAACTCTGTTATATATGCTGCAGACAGGCTACTTTTCATTGTGTCAATGTGTCATTTTTTTCAGTGTTGTCCCATGAAGAGATATGCTTAATATTTGAAGAAAATAAGGGTGTACTCACTTTGTGATACGCTATATCCAAGAACGATTCAAAACGTTGCTGAGAGTTATTTGGATAGGAGTAGTGGGGTTTTGGACTGTCACCCGTGGTCAAAAAGAGGCCCTCAAAGAAATTCGTCAAAAGAAATTAGTAAAATCATCTGAAAAGTGTCAGCAAACAAATAAACAATATCTGACTAACACAATGTACACAAACATTTGATATTTATATATATATAAAAGATAAAAATAATTGTTCTTATATATATATTTATACAGATGAGAAAACGATATATATTTAGTATATATTTTACATTTTATTTGCAATATATATGGTCTATTCTAATTTATCTAAAAAGGTGAATGAATTAATGTCCGTCAAGAACAGCAAAAAAATTTGTCATATCCCACAGCAAGAGCAAAAAATAGGGGAGGAGGGATAACCAATTTGATATTTTTATGGGATTTTATTTTAGCTGATTTTCGACCTCGTTTTATTTATTTCATACGACCTTATCCCACCGTGACATAAGAGAAGATAGGGTGAAGGAAATGATGGCCTTATTTGCCAAATATATATATATATAATTTATATATACAAAATTATAAAAATATATATAAAGTATAAATCAGCAAAAGGGTAAATAAATAAAACCCTGTCGATACCTTTAATTTCCATATACTGTTATCAGCAACACCGTGAATTATTGAAATCACTTTACTGAGGGAAGCTTCAATTTTTTTCTTTCAGACGAAATAGTTTCTTGAATATCAAAGGCAACCTTGCTTTCCCCTAATTGGCCGCGAAACTACCCTCTGGATGCATTTGAAAATGGGTGATCACCGTTCAGTTTTTTTAAGGTGAAAATCACTGACCACCGGCTTATTATATATACCGAATTGTGGACAGAAGCCACCTCGGATTTAAAATCTCCGGGCTTGATTCTTTTCTAATTTTAATATTTAAAAATACTTTTATAGTACGGAAGACAAAATCTGTAAATACCTGATTTTTAATACATCTTGGATCGTTACCCAATGGTTTTCAAATCAATCACAGTTCAGATGGGCTACGCGTCATCAGAATGAGTCGTTTGGATATTTCTCCTTAACATGGAAATTAACAATTTAGATTGCGTTAACAGAATTTAATTGCTGCAAGCATACCTTCAAGGGTTCAATTGTGAAAAGCGAGCAAATGAAAATAAATATAGTTCTTGAAAAAGGTAATGTAGCACGAGGATTACAATCAGTCTCAATTCGAACTCGGCTCCCCGATTCAGTCAGTCCACTGACCGCTTTGTGTGGATTTAACCGTAAATTCCGTAGTCCTAGGTTTTTCACATGTTAAATAAAAATGAAGAGAAGTGTGTATATGCAGTTGGTTAATATATGCATATAATAAAAATATAATCAGCTCTGATTTTATTTTATCAATATAATGACACAAACACACACACACACACACATATACACACACACACATATATATATATTTAATAAAATATAAATAGTGGATATATATATATATATATATATATATATATATATATATATATATATATATTTAAATATATATTAAAAGGAATATGTTTTTCAATACGATTAGTATTAACCAAGCAGTGTCATTAAAAATTTACTATATACTTATATTTAAATGGAATCTACCCTGTTGATTGATATTAAATATCTGTTTTTAATAGAAAAATTTAGAATATTTTCAACTTGACTCTTTCTTCGTTTATATATATATATCTTTTTAAATGCTATTTTGGTTGATTTCAATTTTCTTAATGCTCCCCATCTTTTATCTCTGTTTCCTTTGGCAATTTGATCGTCTTCAAATTGTTATTTTTTTCTTCTTGCCATTTAATCCACTTATTATTACTTTCTTAATCTTTTAATCTTTTTCACAAATCTCTTTTTGTAATATTCTTAAAGCCGGAGTTTTCTTTTCCTTTCTATCTTGCCAGTATTTGCAAAACCGTTTGTTCAGTGATATTTGTTAAACTTTATCGCAATTTCTGAAGTTGTAATGCAATCAATCAATAACTTTACCATATCTTGCCTCTCTTTCCATGCCAAAGTTGTTGTTTTTTTCTCGTCTGTCCATCCTTCAAATTTATAAATCAACCGTCTGTTCTTTCATGGAATATTACTGTCATATCAGTTATCTTGGATATTCCCCGCTGTACGTCATAGGGTCTTCAACAAAATCCAGAGATCAGAATATACTTGTGTTATAGGAAATTTTTTTACAGGTTTCTAAAGTCGCTTTCTCACTGACGAGCCGTGGCTTCCTCTGTCTCTTCTACAAGTATTTTCATACATTAACTCTTCCGACGAGCTACATTCGCTGGTTACCCAGACTTTTAAATTTAAGGAGCTTCCAGGCAGAAGACATCTTGGTCCAACCCTTTCACTGTCAAAACGGTTAAATGTAACCGTCTTCTACTCAAACAGCTTCTTCTCTCACTTCCGTGATGCGGAACACCTCCTCTTATTTGCTGTTCTGGTTTATTTTAAATCTTTAATGAAAACTGTCAATAAACATCTGACACCCTGAGCTTGTAAGACGTCCTTCTCTGTATCCTTTCCTCAAAACATGTCTCTTTATTCTTACTCAACCCTCTGTAACCCCTTGCGTGCTAGTGGCACTTCAGCCTTGTCTGGGGGGATTTGCTTAAAAAAAGATATTTCATTAAATTTCTGAAGATCAAAGTTGACTGGAAAGCAAGTAAAACTGGGAAGGAGTTCTACAAGCGAGAAGCGCGAAAAAGAAACTGGTTACAAATTTACATTATTCGGACTATAGTCCTCATCTTTTCGCCATATTTATCACAAAGCGGCCGGCCATTGTACGTCCGGCCTTTTGAATGGTATGGTTGGAATATCGAACTGAACGCTTTGTTTCGGTCACTGGGTAGACTGTTCTAGTTCCACGTGCCATGTTTAATGGATGTCAGTTATCAGTAACCTCCTGTTAATTCCCATCTCCAAGTTCGTCTACTGCCTTAACCGGGTATTGAACTCACCTGTTTTGGGTCCTCTTACTGGATCTAACCAACGCCTTTATCCACTGTGGCCATGTTTCTTTGACGATATATTTGAGATGATGATATTATGTACATTATTTACATTATTCAGACTATTGTCCCTCATCTTTGTTGCTATATTTATCACAACGTTTCAGCCTTTCAGTATCTTCTCATATTTTGAGATGAGTGAATCTAAATTTAAATTATTCGGACTATTGTCCTCATGTTTTTTGCCATATTCGCAACGATTTGGCCTTTCATATTGTCTATATTTTTGAGATGAGGTATTATGTACATCATTTCATTATTCGGACTATTGTCTATTTTCATCTTTTATTTATTATCTGGAATAATTTTTTCTATGTGGTTATATTTAAAAAAGATGACGTATTATGTACGCTATTTACATTATTCGAAATTTCCTCATCTTTTTTGCCATATTTATTATAACGTTTCGGCCTTTCAGTATCCGTCTATATTTCGTGAGATGAAAAATTATAACAACACTATTTTACATTATTTTTTTTTATTGTCACGAACATATCTACAGATATTAAAACCGTATATATATATATATGTCTATATATCTGAGATGAAATTTAAACATACATGAAATAAATGTTTCAGTTCGACATTCCAACGACATGATTACGGAGCCAACTGACGTGTTTTTAAGAAATATGGCGACAGATAATGTAAAGAGGTACATAGACACCTAATCTTTGAAATAGACAGAGAAAAACACAGGTTTGAACTTGGTCACATACAGCCTTTACAATTGTAAAAAGGAGGTGGCCTAGCTGTCAATCTAGCGGCATTCCATCATTATACATCTCTCAAAATTTATTTAGCTAGCAAACGAACAAAATAAGATATCCATCTATCTATCTATCGATCTATCTATCTATCATCTAGATGACACTCGGTTTATATCTATCTACCATTATCTATTTGTTCATATCTATTCATCTATCTATCTATCTATCTATTATCTATCTATCTATCTCAATTTGAAATATCTATCTATCTATCTATCTATCTATCTATCTATCTATTTATCTATCTCACACTTGTTCATATCTATCTATTATGATTTTCGGTTCATATCTATCTACCTATTATCTATTTGTTTATATTATCTATCTATGTATCTATCTATCTATCTCCCACGGTTCATATCTATCCATCCATCTATCTATGACACTCGGTTCATATCCATGTCTACCCATCTATCTATTTGTTCTATCTATCTAAATATGTCCATATCTATCTATCTATCTATCTATCTATCCATCCATCCATTCATCTATCTATCCATTCATCTATCTATGACACCTGGTTCATCTATCCTATCCATCTATCCATCTATCTATCTATATCTGTTCATATCTATCTATCCATGTATCTATACACTCGGTTCATATCATCTACCTATCTATCTATGTGTTCACATTCTATCTATGTATCTATCTATCTCACACGGTTCATATTCATTCATCTATCTATCTATCTTCTATTCATCTATCTATCTATCCATGATCGATTCATATCTATCTATTCATCTATCTATCCATCTATCCATCTATTCATCTATCTCCCACGGTTCATATCTATCTATCTATCTATCTATCTATCTATGACACTCGGTTCATATGTATCCATCTATCTATTTGTTCACATCTATCTATCTATCTCACACGGTTCATATATCTATCTATCTATCTATCTATCTATTCATCTATCTATCATCTATCTATCCATCTATCTCACACGGTTCATATAATTCATCTATCCATCTATCTATCTATCTATCTATCTATCTATCTCAAATGCATGATACAAAGGTTAAGCAGGTTGTCGCCTAAAGCTATAAGAATTAGTTCTTGTGCTCAACCCTGATGGCTAGAGCTTCGAAACTGGAAGCCCGCCGTATAATGCAACATTCCGTCAGCCATATTACTGAGTTCCTGTGTTGTTAAAGTTTGAAATATTAGTACGAAATATTTGTAGATATTTGGGCTCACCTCTCGTTACCTCTGTTACTAGAATGCTTCTAAAACTTTCCAGGGTTACTGGAAGTTTCTTGTTTGTTTGTTAGTTTTAACGGCATATAAACTCGGACAATTATTTAATTATGAAAATACTTTAAAAATACATTAGTAAACAAGTCTTTGGGTCGTTGGTTCTATCACTCAACAGTTTATCCGCTAGAACGGAATTATTTAGGGTTACAACTTGTGGTATATATCAACCTCCTGCAAGGATTGTTAGGATAATTTCTACTTGTTCTATCCTGACTATGCATGTCATAAAATCCTTGACGTATAGAGCAAGATGGACAGATAGGAAGAGATTGACACAGACAGACAGACAAACTGACAGACAGACAGATAGCTAGCTAGCTAACTAGATAGATAGATATGAACAGATTCTGACAGAGAGATACGAACAGACTGGGATAGATAGAGTGGTAGATGTGAACAGATAGATAGATAGATAGATAGATAGATAGATTGTGAAAGATAGATAGATAGATAGATAGATAGATAGATAGATAGATAGATCTGTTTATCTTGGATTGAAAAAGAAATTGGGCCAGTAAGAAATAAGCAGATGCCTCACGAGACATACGTGTCTGTAAGCGTGGGTGAGTAAATGTAAAAATGCGTAGAAAAGAGAGACCGGCTTGACTTCGAAGAATCGCCATAAATTAAACGTAGTGTTCCTTTTTGAACATCCAATTTATAAGCTCACTTCAGACTAGAGACAAATTCTTCACGAAGGTTTTTCACATATTCAATAATAACTGATTGATTGTTCTGTTTTAATAGCATATCAACACTGTCGCTCATATGATGACGCAAAGATTTTCCTTATTAAATTTATGAGTTATAAACAATCTCTTGGCCGTTGGTTCTATTACCCCCCAGTTTCGCCTCTAGAACGGAGTTATTTAGGGCTATAATTTGTTGTACTATTTCTTAGTAGATTTGTATACTCTCTATTTCTATCTTCTTGAAAAGATCCCCTAGAATGTTTTTTTTTCACAGTATATGACTTCAGAAATGATGCTCGTTCAAGAGGATATTCATTTTCTTTAGAAATTAATGAATGATATATGTGTATCCTATTCTAATGATTGGTAGGCCGGCCTCATTCTTCGGACAATATCTGAGACCATGATGGCATTCTTCCATAATGTGTTTAATTTTGTTGTTTGTCTGTTAGTTCCATAATTCTTGCTGCTTGCTTTGAATTCACGAGTTTATAGTTGCTTTGAAGGGGTTTCCCAAAGTTAAAATATTCATTTTGAAGTTATACAATTGTTGCCGTATCAACTTTTCAATTTTTGACGTTGTCGATATTTTTGGTACACGACAGAAGACACTTTTTTTCTTATTAGATTTATCCTGTTTAGTAATTTTACTATTAAGGGCTTGTTTTTCTTTCTCAGTGATGTAAGTACGAATAGCGAGTCTGACAAAACTATGAAGTCGTTTGGTTAATTGTCTGTTATGATATCTATATCATAAGTCTATGGCGATAACTTCAGCAAAAAAATGGCGGATTTGTCATATAAGTGTATTTGTTTCTAAAAGTATTAGATGCTTTAACAAAAGGAGAAGAAGAATTGGCTCCAGGATCGATTCTTTTTTTAGATTTAGGGTGTTTCATTAAGACTGATCAAAGTCAGCAGTAAATAAATCAGTGTTATTGGTGAAAATTTTTTTTTTCTTTATTGGATCATGTTATTTGTCATGGCAAATATGTGGGAAAAATAATATCGCCAAATATCCGCCATGTCTTCGGCGGCACACTTCCACTTGATGGTCAAAATTTTTTGATGACGTCTCTGCATAGTTGCTTCTCGATCTCCCAATATGACATTATCGCATCGTTCAACAATTGTTGTTGGCTTGTTGGCATAGACCTTACTTTTGAGATGACCCCAAATGAAGAAATCTAAAGGTGTCAAGTCGCACAATCATGGTGGTCAATTGACTTCACTGTTTCAGAGAGATGATGCGAAATGCATTTCTATTGGAATGCCCATTTTCATAATCAAATTCAACACGTCATTTGATTGTTTATTTTCCATACGATAACATATTTGTAGACAACTTACCAATGAGTCACGCTGTTTGATGTTTAATTTTCTATTTTAGAAAATGGTGATTCTTTCAAAAATATAGGTTGTTAAAAGACGGATCAAAGAGAAAAAACAATTTGACGTTTTAAACTTAATTCATCGATTTAAAATATGCCTTTATTATCGCATCCTTCAGCTGTTGAATTGTTGTTGGCTTGTTGGCAAAGACCTTTATTTTTGAGATGACCCCAAAGGAAGAAATCTAAAGTTGTCAAGTCGCACGATCGTGGTGGACTTCGCTGTTTCGAGAGATGATGCAACATGTGAACTTCTCATTCAAATTCTGTTTGAACGTCTATTTCGTAAAAGGCTTTGATAACTTTAACACGTAGTTTGATTGTTAATCTTTCCATGGTTGAAATTGCCAAAAAGACTTTAAATTGTTAAATGTGAAAGAAAAAGAAAAATTATTAGACACTTAAACTTAATTCACATTTAAAATTTTAAAAGTGTAAAATATTTGGTGTGACGCGTTTTATACATTAGGAATTCATCGGGCTGAATTTGTTACGTTGGTGTGACTACGCATGCGTACCAACGAAGGATGCTTTGAATTTTTAACATGTTGAGAATAGCTGTTTTAAAACTGACGTCTTCTGTGTTTTTTATATATTTTGACCAGTTTACTTAAAGTTCGTATTTTCTTGAGTTCAGATGAAAACTCAAAAGTTTTCCAACATGTTTCAGTAAAACTTTCACCTTCTATTATCATTTATAATTATTTAAATATTGGAAAAAAAACAAAATTGTCAGTTTAAGCTGACGCCAAGGATATATAGGTCATGTTTGTTATGTTACTTTAATCTCTTTCTGGTTCACAAATACATTTCACTCGACATGTCAAAGGATATGAGTCCTAAGAAACCAGATTCAAAAATTAAAAAAAATTCGTTTTTCTGCAAAGGGTTCCGCGCATCATCTGGTCCGCAAAAGAAATCCTAAAAAATCTAAAATACAATAGCCAATTGCTGTCCTAAAACAAAAGGATGAGCCTGAGACCCAGCATCACATCCTGAAGATAGACGGATCAATCCTGTCAACGACACCGCACTCGTACTACCACACGGCTTCACTAATCCAATCTAGTCACTACCGTAACCTCGGTCAACAGACCTAACAAATCCGTCAACTCCCGGCCTTCTAACAACATCCTGGCACCTAATCGCTTTCCTTACCAACGACCACTAAAGAACCACAATCTTGTTAACTTTTTTCACACAATTATATATCATGGCATTGCACATTTTTATATATTCAAAAAAACTGCTCAATACACGCTGTTGAAATTCTAATCCTTCTTTGTTCTTTTATTTGCAAAAATACATTGGTTAAAACATATTCTTCAATCATAGAATAATTGTACTAAGCTAATAACTAGCACGAATTGGTTCTGTAAAATTATTTTATTTTGTGCACCTGAATGTAGAGTGATGGTTAACGGGTTTAGCTTAGTGAATTGTGGAATTTAAATGTTGTATGCGAATTCGCGTGTAAATTCTTATAAAGAAACATGCAAAAACTTGGAATTATGCTACCGACCGTTTATTCGTTTTTTATATAGTAACTCTAACGCAACAAAGTTCTCAAAGTTTCTTGGTTATGTCCGTTTTCGTTTTCTAGGTTAGGACGTTGGGGTAAGTAAGGATAAGCATTGTTATAGTGGTCGAGCTCCGCGTCAGCCTCGCGCTGAGTTTGAACGACCAAAAAAAAGGTTGATCACTTAATAGGTAGAGATTTTGGAAGACACTTGCGAACACTATGCGTTGGAAAGTGGAAATAGAGTTCAGTCGTCAGTGGACCGGGGAAACAAGCGTTTTTCGTGGTGTCGTCCTCGTCCACTTTCTTTCACCTTGGGTACAAGAGGAAGAAAGAGAGGAATTAATTCTTTTGGCTTTTACCGACTTAAACAGCGGTACCTACGGATGTTAATCTGCATGTAAATAACGATAACTCTCTATCTCAACAATTCTCTGATGGTTACCAAAAGACCAGAAGAAAAGCAGGTCACAGCGAGCGTAATGTCCTGATAAAGATGAGAAGATTATTGCTAATGGTAATAAATATTTAAACGAAGATTTCAGAATGAATATCTTTTAAAAATGTTAATGGAGGCACCTCTCAAAAGAAAGATTAGCAACAGAACGACAAAGACGGCGACGTTTCATCAACAAAAAACCGATCTCAGACCATGTTGAAGCAAGAATATCATTTACTAGACAAAAGATATCTGAATGCCTCACAAGAAAGGCTTGAATAAATAAGACTGAATCTGAATAAGGATTTTGTAAGAATAATAATTAATTGATTAAACATTTAATGAATAGGTTCTGTTTAATTTGCAAGTTATGAAATGGCTTTTGAGATGTGAAACGCATGTATTGAGGCTCTTTTTCCGTTTTAAAGTTTGATGTCAAAAGAAAAGACAACCAAAGAATTATTTTTAATAAAGAGTTTTTTTTACAAGAGACGTAGTAGTAATGGTGGAAATTCTGTAATGTTGAACCTTTGTGATGTAATATAACGAATCTTATTTTACAAGAATGTTCACCCTGTAAAATTCCCAAGCGACACTCGAGGTAGAGGGTCACAGAATAAGAGGCCAAATTTATAATGATATATGGAGAAGATAACGGTTAACGTGAACAGTTTAAAATTGTAGAAATCAGGGAAGCCTCCTCTTGGCAGTCCGTTCCAAAAATTAGAGATTCGGGTGGATGAGGCGGGGTGAAGAAGCTGGTCGAATGGAACTAATCCTGACTGTAATACGGGCAAACGAGTGCAGTAAGCTTCAATGTGGGTGCATGGCGTGTTTTAGTCGAGAATGTTAAACTAGTGGAATGCAGTCTGTGTGAACATTCTCTTTGAAATAGCTATAGAGTATTAAGATGTTTGTAACGTTTCGTCTGTAGGAAAGGGATTGAAGAGCGGAGAATAATTCATCACCTACAAGGCCAGTTATGCTTTTTTGGACTCTATCTAGGCTGTGAAGTTCATGCCCATATATGCCACTAGTACTCCATTTCCGGCTTGATCTGCTATTGTAAAGATAGAGGATAGCAAGTGGTGCCAGGTAGAGGACAGTATAAGGTGCCAGGTGAAGAGGATAGCAGAGGGTGCCAGATAGATGATAAAAGGGGTGCCAGGTAGAGGAGAGCAAAGAGCGCCAGGTAGAGGGGTATGAGAGGTCAGGTAGAGGATAGGAGGGGAAGCCAGGTAGAGGATAGCAAGGGGTGCCAGGTAGAGGATAGCAAGAAGTGCCAGGTAGAGGATAGCAAGGGGTGCCATGTAGAGAATAACAAGGTGCCAGGTAGAGGACCAGGGTTCGGGTAGAGTTTAGCAGGGTGCCAGGTGCTCACATACTAATAAATCTAATATAAGAAAAAATCTTCTTCACAAACGTAGTAGCAAGAGAAGAGATTAAGTAAACGATTTCATTGGCCTTCATTTTCGTTGTGAATTTTGAATCTCCGTTTTAAAAATCATTGTTCCATTGCATCACAACATTAAAACCTGAGTAATTGACGCCATTTTCGACGCCACGTGTATACTGCTTGAATTATACAATCGGTAATAACAACATCAATAATGCTGATTATGATGATGATAGTAAGCACTACGGACCCCTAATTCTAACACCATGTTCCACTTTTTAAAGGTGGCTCCATGTAAGGGACAGACATACACCATTGTACACGGAATTCTACAAACCAAGCTTGCTCATGGTTGTTTAGTAATTTCTATTTAATCATCTCCGTTTTCTTTTACTACTTTGTATTATAGAAAAAATAAATTAAATTAAAAAAAAACAGAATGGAAAAGAAATATTTGATTTTGCAATGTGACAGGTTATCACCCTTGGGCTGTAGCCAAAACAAATTTTGATTTGTAATTATTTATTTTGTAATTTGGAAAAACTTAGAGATAAATTAATAAAAAAAACAAATTACTTTTAGAAAGAAGGATGTTATAACGACATCGATAATTTTGATTAGGATGATGATTGTAAGCACTTTCCGGTACCACCAGGAATACTAAGAGCAAAAGGGATCCGGCTGGGGTTTAAGCAAATTTGATAAGTTTACCACGTCTCGTTCCTTCGACTTTTCAGCGGCCAGTCACATATATCTTTCCACCCCAAAGCCCAGTGGAACACAACGCATTCATAAAACAATCGTTTTATTTACAAAATAATAAAGGGACTTTATTCATTAACAAAGGAGTTTTTTTAATGATTTTTAAATCTGTATATTCAGAGTTGTCATCCCTAGTGAGCAAGAATCTTTAAGTTGTTCAGCATAAAAGACAACTTACACTAGGTGACACAAATGATAGGCAGAACAACAGATCATCCTCCCAGGCAATTCTCCATCTCGACCTGCTGGAGTTTAATCTCTGGTGCTTCAACTGACCTAAAGGGAAGTGCTGAAGGACACGAATATTTCATGGGCCCATGTGGGGTTCTACATTTAAATGCAACATTGCGTCACATTTTTTTACGAAGTGGGCGTACAGAGACATCCAATTATATGATAGAATAGAATAAGAACCCGTCCGCTTGGCTTTCACTTCGAAAAAGGGGGGATAGGGTCAATACCACCTGGCTCTCGAGGTATCACTAAATGTGAAAGTGCAGAGGAACTAGAGTAATATCTCCCTAGCCCACTTTAAAGTCGACCTTGTGTCATATTCTGTTCGAATGAACGTATAGATAAATCCCATGATAGGTAAAAATAAAACGACAACTTAACGTAGTAAATGGCAAAAGATTTTGACGACTCAATTTGCCGAAACTGTACATCACAACCAACTTGATACATATAGGAAATAGCAATCATTTATGAGATCGAAGAACTGACATGTATGTTTAATAAATAGTATCTGTAATATAATGGGGTTATATATATATATATATATATATATGATGGATGGAAAGAGAGAAAAGGAAAAGAAGGAAACGAAAGGAGAGAAGAATGATATCACAACTATTTAGTTGTATGTTGAAAATTCACACTATATGTAACGGTGCTGGAAAATTCTCGGACCAACTCACTTTTAACAATATAAACAAATACTAGATTTTTTTCTAAAAATAATTCTTCGAGTATATATATATATATATATATATATATATATATATATATATATATATATATATATATATATATGTTACTCATTTTCACCCGCTGAGGGCTTACTGCCCTCAGCGGGGGTGAAATGACACTAAGACACAAGTTGTTACTGAGTGTGAAAGAATTATAAAAAAAAAAAAACAGAAACATTTTTTTTAAGGAGCGAAAACAATAGAAGGCTATTCTAAAAGCCAGGAGATAACGATTGACATTGCAATTAAATTTTTGTAAATAGAAGTTGGCTGGAAAGCATGGAAACGGAATAGATTTACACAAGAAAGAAGTGCGAGAAAAGAAACAGTTAGTATAAAACTGACTTTTACAATTTAGCCGATTCAACTTTAATTTGATGGAAGCTTGTTGGCAATCTAGTACGACACTTAAATTCAAAAACTCTGTCTACTAAAGCGGAGAGGTCATTCAAATAATTAGCATGAAATTATTTATAGAAAAGGAAAGAAAAATACATTACGAAGACGGGAAAGAGACCAGGTTATAACCAATAATATTGCTGATTCGTCTAGTACAACAACATGAAACAGCTTTATAGTAGCAAAATGAGCAATGGATTTAATAGACTCTTTCCACTTCATGTCAGCCGCAAAGACGCACACTTTCCTGGAGATTAGCATCAGCCGACCTGATGAATGACAGAAAGGGGTCTATCAGGTGATTAATAGAGTAACATATATATATATATATGTGTGTGTGTGTGTGTGAGAGAGAGAGAGAGTGTATATGAAAACCATACATGTACGTGAGTGATTGAACGTGTGTGCATGCATATTTGAAAAAATATAAACCAACAAATTTATTTGCAAACAATATAAATATTTCTAATAAATGAATGGAATCATTTTTAATCTGATATTTTTATTACTGCAAATGCTATTTTAATGGATACCCGTGTTTAAAATAAACGCCACGTTTATTTTTAAACTGGCTCTTTTACGACTATCGAGAAAAAATATGATCCTTGGCAGGTTGTAAACCCGTTTCTCCGAGTAACCGCCTATTTTGATATATTTATTGTTTATACGTTATTTTTATAGATGCAAATATTTAATTAAATCCTCTATTTTCAATAAACAGTATTAACATTTACCGGCTTGAGTGTCCGAAAAATGTCATAGAAATATATGTGTTCCCCGACAGGAATCGAACCTGTATTCTACACGGAAACGTCTTATAGCCTGACGTACTATAGCAATTAGCTTGAGAGAATACATATTTTCTATGTAATTTCTCAGATATTCAGGCTGATAATGTGGTCCATGCTGTTTATTACAAACAGAGCATTTACATAAATATTTGTATCTGTAAAAATAACGTATAAACAATAAATATATTAAAATCATTTGCGAACTTAGTCCATTTCATAATATATATACATATATACGTTGACATATTAACATTAAAACAGCATAATTGTATATAAGTATTTTTGTTTTGTTTTTTCGGTATATATTTTTCTTCATACTGTCGGATCTATATGCATATATTTGCTTACATATATATATATATATATATATATATATATATATATATATATATATATATATATATATATATATATATATATATATATATATCTATACTGACTGGTATAAAAAAACGGATATTAAAATTTGCAAATAAAAATATATTTAAACACACTATTATCTGGGAAAAATTCAGCAAAAGAGAAAAGACTAAAAAACATCCGAGTTCGTCAAAAGAAATCGCCCAACACACCAATGCATTGCCAAAAGAAAGAAAAACAATCGAATAAAATAAGAAAAGACGTAAAGTGCTCACTACTAGAGCAGAGTATAAACAGTTTACCCTGAAGATCCATTTAGGTGAAAGTAATTTCTAGTTCACAAGGAATCAAACGTTTTAGTATTGACAAGCTCCAAGGAATTTCTCTCTGTAGGAGCGAAATGGCCATATAAATGGGTTAAAATTGAGTTTCATCTTTATGCAATTCATATATATATATATATATATATATATATATATATATATATATATATATATATATCATGTTTGGAATGAGTTTTGTTCTATATCCGAGTAACTGTGTCGTGGTAGGTGTGAGTTTGAGGTGAATACATTTCTTTCCACCGTCTTTTAAGAAATATTATTAATTTGACGTTTCTAAGCGACTTATTACATTTTCTTTATTGAAGACATTGCCAATTTTTTTCCACTCAAGCTGACTTAAATATGTCCTGTTTGCTACCTCATGAGACGACAGGGTTTATTACTTTTGTCCTGTTACATGCTCTACTGTCATTGACTTACACGCGCAATGTGTCGAAAAGAAACCATATTGATTCCGATCCGCACCTTGTGCCTTGCACTTTTGAGTATTGCGCTAGACAAATTCACGCTTTATGAATCTTTCGGTACTTGGCTAATCGTATAGAACCAATCAATCTCGCCAAATCAGTCGCAAGGGTAGTGAGTTCGATCATTACCATCTTGCCACGGCCCTGTGACAAACGGATCTAAATTATATAAATACCTTATTTCCTCATTTATCTTTACCTAGATTTTCTGGAATTCGATTATCGGGACGAGACATAAAGAGAAAAATTTAAAACATCCAAATATTTTTCAGTTATCCGAAATAAGTAATATTTCATCACACACGAGCGTTTTGAGTAATTTCCATGTGATTTCCTCCTATATGGCAGTGAGTGCTAGACAATCTCTTCACAGATGAAGAAGAGACTTGAAGCAACATAAATGTGCTTCTACAGAAGGATGCTGAGAATACCATGAACCGAATATGAGAGCAACTACGAAGTTTTAGAGAAAATGGAAACGATACTTAATATCAGGAAAAGTCAGTTGAAATTTCTATGGCACATAATGAGGAATGAGGGCTTAGAAAATTTGACACTCACGGGACAGAATGAAGGCAAGTAGGACAAAGGCAAACAACGTATAACTTTTAGTAACATTTAGTAAGAGCTACGAAGGACAGGAAATTGTGGAGAGCCATGATCCTACACATCCTTAAGAGACATGGTACATAGAAGAAGGGAAAAACTTTTTGTGTGGAAGGGCTAATAGAATGTCTTTTTGTTCGCCCAGAAGGCAGCTAAATTATTTAACACGTTAAATGAATGAAGATGATTTCTAGCGCAGTGACTCCACTGATAATGCTTGAGTTCTTGAGTATTTTCCAGCGTTGAACACCGATTAACATCGTTCGAAAATGTTATTTGATGATATAAATGTTCAATTTCTTTCAAAACATTTCTCTCTCTCTCTCTCTCTCTCTCTCTCTCTCTCTCTCTCTCTCTCTCTCCATTCCTTTTCGAGAATTTGTGCATTCAGTGATGATCAATTTGGAATTATCCGAGCCTATTTCATAGGACGGTCTTTCGATACGCCAAAGCTGACAGAGCCATCTACAGATGGCGGAAGCTCTCATTTCAGCTTTCTTCAAAAATAGACCTTCCAGAACTTTCACCTCGTTTCTGAATCGATCCTTTCAGACATCGAAAGTTTTATCTCAAAAAAAAAACTACAAACAAGAAACAAATAGCTAACCTTAGTTCACGACAGAATGGGTTGCAAACATAGCCCACAGTAACCACTAATTCCATCTCTACCACAGAGAATGATGTAGTAGTTCTCTTGCAGCATTTAGAACTATCAGCAATCATTGCTAGAGAATTCTAGAATATATAAAGAGTAGCGATATACTGTCAGTCTAAGCCAAGATTGAGGACTTGGTTCATGTGAGTTCTGTAGAATTTCGGATAAAATCCTCATTAGAGACACATAATCAATAACAACTAGATAAATGGTCCTGAGCTAATTTTACCCTCTTCAATGAAGGCAAGGTTCTTTACAATGAACTCCACGTGAGATGATAACGACCACCCCTTAACTGACTTCCCCTTTCCCGCAGAGCAAATCTGTAATATCCATATCTCAGTAAGGTTTTTTTTTTCTGGTTTATCAAAAGCCTTGATTTTAAGAAGACCTCCAGCCCGAATCAAATCGCAGCGGTTCGTCTAAAGAACAACAGGCGCCAGTGGTGTCTCCAATGTCGCCAAAACTATTCAACCGCTGCCTAAAAGAAAGATGCTTACCAAGTCTATGTAGTCCCTCAACTCTATGCTCTGCTTTTAAGAAGTGTCTCAATATCTGTCCATTAGCCTTCTTAGTGCCATCAACAAATTCTTTGACGCTGTTAAACAACCTCCTGGGTGATAACGATCTCATGTCTTAACAGTAATTACTGATTCTGTAAGTAATGACAGAATCACTGAGGCAGGGGACAATAAATTAATAACAAGGACGAACGGCTGCGACAATTCTATGGTTTTTAACCAGAGGTGACATCGGGCGCCGCCACACTAATTCTCCTGCTATGGAGTCTGTGAAAGTGTTTTCTCAGTTATCAAGTCCTTTCTAACAGGTAGTTCCATGAAAGTCAGTGTTGACGACCAGTCATCGGAAGCCCATCAGATCAATGCGTATGCCAAGGCTATCTCCTCCGTTTCTATTTTATATCAATGATCTGCCTAAGAACATAGAAAATCTCTAGTGTATATCTATGTATGAAGTGTGAATCAGTCAGTTATGTGCCATGCGTGATACACGCTTAGGCCATCATGTATCTTTTGATACATGACTGAAGGGGCAGATTTTTTTCCCGCAGTAATTTGCCATTTCTTTCTGCGGTAGACCAGTTGCCATCCAAGGCTATAGAACCCAGTCTGTCCTGCTATTTAGCTGGAGGGGAAGAAGAGGATTCATACCTTTCCCAAGGGCATTAGCACGTAAGTGAATTTAATGGATTCGAACTAATAAACTTGGGAAGTGTAAATATCTATTTAAATTGTTCGGACTATTGTCTTCATCTTTATTGCCATATTCACGAAGTTTCGGCCATTGTACGATATGGCTTTCTTCAGGTGAGATACATTGGAATTTCAAACAGAACCCTTTATTTAGTCCACGGGAATAGATTGGTCTAATTCCTGTGGATTTATCAATTTCAGATAATTCCCCTTAGTAACTGACTTCTTCAAGTTTTCGTTCCTTCTGCTGTGGCCGGTTATTGAACTCACAACACTTTGAGCAAAGTTACCTTTGGATCACTCAATCAATGCTCTTACCATTGGGGAAATCAGTGAATGGATTTTGGGCACTTGTAAACGTAATGTATCAGTATCATTTTTACCAGAGCTCATATTACAATTTCTTATTTATTTCTGTTCTTCTCTAGTTATCTGTATTACTGGTCCCCATAATGTATTCAGACCGAAAATGAAGTACGGATACTATATCTGATCTGGAGCTGCACACTCTTCACTTGATGTCTTCATAGAATTCAGAAGCGCCCACGCCACCTTGTGAGTGATGAAATGTTTCCAACCCTACAATCCCTTCCCAACGGACGATACATTGCAAGCGTCTCGCTTCTCTATCGCTATTTCCATGGCAAATGTTCTGACGAGCGTTATTCTTTAGTTCCACCAGTTCAGTTCTTTTCGGACTCGCCAGGCCACGTACACAGGATCGAATCATCACTTTCGTACCCCATTAGAAAGAACAAAGTTTCACCCGGACAGCTTTTTTCCAAGGGCTGCTATTGGGTTGGTGCATAATTATCAGGCGTTTTTAAACAATATTTATGAAGAAAGGAACATAACAATTCAACAATAACATTTTTTAAATGATTAACGACACGTATTTTTATAATCTGAATATAAAATAATATTTTTATTTAAAAAAAGTAAACAAAAAAGCAATTTTTATTAACAAATAACTCGCCTACAAAAACGCCTGATAATTATGCACCAACCTAATACTTTGTGGAACTGACTCCGTAGAGGACGTTTTCCTGAACACTGTATTCTTAACCTATTGAAGTCTTGAGTTAACCGTTATCTCTCCTACATAAACTGCCCTTCTCACCTCCGCTTCTTAAGCTCAGACAACATCATTCTACCTTGAGTGGCTCTTGTATCGTGTATTAAGTAAATATTAATAAAAACATAAGAATCGATGAATTAATGTACGGATTTTTTCCTGCTGATGAGATGAAATAGTTTTGTACTTCCTAAAGGTAAGAAGGGCCGTTGGTTAACAAGGAAAAGGCGAAGTTTTACTCCCGATTGCAAAGATTATCGGAAAACAGTCCCATTCTATATCCTTTGATCTTTCCTGCACTTATGTAACTCTAATAAACATTGAAAACCGACAAAATCATAGGGTCATTTTCGCGCCGTCACTAACGCCGATAAATTCTTCTGCCAAGACAACATCTTTTCTATTATCATTAAGCATCGGTGGTAAGTTTTATTTTATTTAATGCCATGTCCATTCGCGATGCAAATAATCATGGATCTCCCTAGATATCATTTTATTTATTATTTGTGAATTGATATGCCTTTTTTTGGAAAGCCAATAGAATGGTTTTCTGTTACCTTCTCCAAGACTGGTTGCCTCCAAGTCTATCTTCCGAGAGAAGAATTTATCAACGTCATCCCAAATAAAGGGCAATGAACGTTCTTTTTCTTTTCTTTTTTCTATTGCTAAATATTAGATTAACAAGTAATCACATGCGTCCAATGCACCTTCTCTACTGACCTTTTCAAAATTCATCTGCAGCGAATGCCTTTCTCGACCTTCGGTTCAGATTTCACTCTTCTAGACTTCACCATAAGAACAGAGAACACTGAATGGCTTACTATTGAACCCATAGCTGGAAGCACAAAGATGGATATGGATTTATGCCTTTCCCCAGCGTATTGTTCAAAAACAGTATTTCATAAAGATGTAAGGATTTCGAGTAAATAGAATTTGTTCAGTTTCCTTCTACCCTATATTAAATTTGTTTGTTACTGATGTTGGACGTGATGTGCTTTTTGTGATATTTAATAAAGTTCTTTGCCTGTGATTCTATAACGCCAATCTATAAGATCTGATGAAGGATTTCCATTTTTAAGACCTGAAGGATTCATTCACTCGAGGCCATTTTTAATCAATAATCTGAGAAAGCGTTTGCATACAGCTGATAGTTTAAACATTTCTGAATAAGTTGTCCGCCATGCATGACGTCCATATGAGAGTCTGAGATCTGACAAGGCTATCTTAAGAACATGACTCGATTCTTCAGGTTAATATTTTCCTTTTGCAGTAAAATCACCCAGAGCAGAATTTATCTTTTTTTTAATTTTCTTCATTTAGAAATAATTCAGAATTACACATTCTAAAACCTCATTCAAATTATAATTCATTCAATTTTAAAAATCCCTTTCAATTACAATGGTAATAGTGAGATTAGTTATTTTCTTATAAGGAAACATTCAGCATACACTGACCGAACATTAGCATTATTGTCAGTTAAAATTTACAAAATCTTTCTCTTAAAACAGTTTTTGAGGAAAATAGGTTTTCTCAAATCCATTATCTGTTATTGCTCTTTCTAGAACTGATGAGGGATTTCCTGCTTAATCATTTTTAAGGTAGTACAGAAAGTTGACAACTTGATTACGCTAGTATTTTCTCTTTAAGTTACATGTGATATCTATTTTAATTGTTGCCAATGTTGAAATATTGCAACTGATGTGGTTTCTGTTATTTGGTACAGTTCTTTCTTTGTGATTCTGTAGCAAGACTTGATGAAAGATGGTCCTCTCTAAAACCCACAGGGTTCATTTGAAGCTAATTTAATCATTGGTATGAGAAAATAGTTGTATGTAGCTGAATAGTTTAGATATCTCTGAATGAGTTGGACACTATGCATGACATCCCTATGAGAGTCTCAGATCTGACAAAGCTATTTTAAGAACATGACTTGAGTCCTTAGGTTAATATTTTTCTTTTGAAGTAACTTGCAGTGTTTGGTAAAAACTACCCGGAGGAGAATTTATATTTTGTTCAATTTTCTTTATTTCCTATATTAAATTTCTTAGAACTGATCCATACTGCGAAATATTTGAAGTCTTTAGAATTTATTAATTCCACATGATGAATTTTTATGAATAGCATTTCATAAGGAAGTAAGGATTTCAAGTGAATGGTATTTATTCAGTTTCCTTATTTCCTATATTAAATTTGTAATTACTGATGTGGGAAATGGTGTGCTTTTAATATTTGGTAATGCTTTGTGGCTCTGCAACACCAGTCTATAAGATCTGATGAAGGATTGTCATCTTTAAAACCTAGATCATTCATTTACTTTTAATCAATGATCTTAGACAACGGAAATATATCGAGGATAGTTTAAACATTTCTGAACAAGTTGTGTGATATCTATATGAGGCACTACATATGACGAGGTTATTTATGGACATTAATCTAGTTTTCAAGTTAATAATTTTTTGGTTTAGTAACACCTTGTGGTGTTGGAGAAAATTCCCCCTAGAGCAATATTGACACTGACTCCGCATCGCCTGATCAGTTGATACATATATTTCATTATTTCTTTGAAGAGCTTTGATAGAAGACATATTTGATGTGGAAAGACCAATCTACGTTTGTAAAGACAAAAGTTGACCATTTGAGAATGCTTCGTTTTATTTTTATCTAATAAGAGAAAATTTGATCAGAACCAAAATATCAGCCTAATGAATGACAGATGCTTCTGCAGAGACCCTGAGAACGTCCCGAGGTTTTCCGGAAACTGTGATCATTCTGGGTGTTGTGGGCAACGAGCAAGATCTCATATCTCCTCTATTTTTCCTCAAGACTTAATACTGCTGATTAAGGAGAGTTGTGAGGCGTTTGACAGAGAACGTGAGCAAAGGATGGTCAATACACACATACCAACAAGACTCTGCGTCGTCTCAAATTTACCCAATGATATCGTGAAGGACAAATCACATCAAAGTAAATTTTTACATTTTGTCATACATTTGCACCAATATATATATATATATATAGAGAGAGAGGGAGAGAGAGAGACAGACAGAAAGAAAAAAAAAAGAAAGAAAGAAATATACACACAATTGGAGTAGATAGGTTCGCCTATAACTTTTTTCCTGTTTAGAATTGGATTTCCGGTTCTATCTAAAGTTTTTTCATTCTTTTTCTCTCGCAGTCGCTTCCTGCGTCTTGGTGACGTTATCGCCTTGCTTGATTTGAAGTGATTAAATAGACATATATATATATATATATATATATATATATATATATATATATATTAGTAAATGGTCTGTTTATAATAAACAGTATTAAATAACATTTACCGGCCTGAATTTACTAAAATACTTGTATCTATAAAAAGAACGTTAAACATAAAAAATGTCTTTAATAAATTGTCGGACTTTGTCCATTTCTTAATGTATATATATATATATATATATATATATATATATATATATATATATATATATGTGTGTGTGTGTGTGTGTGTGTGTGTGAAGAAATATAGTCTTAAGATGTGGTATATTTATGGGATAAAGTGCTCAATATCAAAGATAGAGCGTGTGTAAATATAAAAGTGAACATAGAAGTCAACACGACAGACTGTTTCATGCTACATGCAATCATCAGGCCACCTGTAGAAAATTAAACAAAATATAAATGCTGCTCCGGGTAGTTTTACCAAACACTGTAAGTTAATTCAAAAGAAAAATATTAACCTAAGGACTCAAGTCATGTTCTTAAAATAGCTTTGTCAGATCTGAGACTCTCATAGGGATGTCATGCATAGTGTCCAATTCATTCAGTTACTTCAAAAGAAAAATATTAACCTAAGGACTTAAGTCATGTTCTTAAAATAGCTTTGTCAGATCTGAGACTCTCATATGGATGTCATGCATAGTGTCCAACTCGTTCAGAGATATCTAAACTATTCAGCTACATACAACCATTTTCTTATACCAATGATTAATTTGGCTTCAAATGAACCCTGTGATTCTTAAAGAGGACAATCTTTCATCAAGTCTTGTGGGCTGGTGCTACAGAATGGTGGCCTGACGATTGCATCTAGCATGAAACAGACTGTCACCTCTAAGTGCTGACTTCTATATCCATTTTTTATATATATATATATATATATATATATATATATATATATATATATATATATAATCAAATTCTTGAGTAAAAAAGGATAATCCAAGTGGTTCTCTTTAATATAAAATGTTAAAAACATGGATCCGTAGAAAGCTCAATGTATAGTATACAGAGCAATATGATATACATCAAAGAAAAGCTTAACACATCACGAAAATCCGTCATGATTTATTTCGACCCGTAAGTCTCTCCAGAACGAATATATATATATATAGTGTATCACAAAAGGGAGTACACCCCTCACATTTCTTCAAATATTTAAGTATATCTCTTCATGGGACAATACTGACAAAATGATACTTTGACACAATGAAAAGTAGCCTGTCTGCAGCATATATAACAGAGTTAATTTATTTTTCCCTCAAAATAACTCAAAATATAGCCATTAAAAAAGCTAAATCCCTGGCAACAAAAGTGAGTACACCCCAAGAAGAAAAGTTGTCAATATTAACATACAACATGTCAACTGTCAATATTTTGTGTGGCCACCATCATTATCCAAAACTGCCTGCTTTTTACTCTCCTCCAAAATGGAGTTTACCAGTGCTTCACCGGTAGTCACTGGAATGCTCTTCCACTGTTCAATGACGTCGTCACGGAGCTGGCGGATATTTGAGACTCTGCGCACCCCACCTTCTGCTTGAGGATGGCCCAAAGATGTTCTATTGCGTTCAAGTCTGGAGACATGCTTGTCCAGTCCATCACCTTTACCCTCAGTATTCTTCAGTAAAGCAGTGGTTGTCAAGGATTTGTGTTTGGGTCATTGTCATGCTGGAACACTGCTCTGCGACCCAGTTTCTGGAGGGAGAGGATCCAGCTCTGCTAAAAGATTTCACAGTACATGTTGGAGTTCATGTTTCCTCAATGAAATGTAACTCTCCAATACCTGCAGCACACATGCAGCCCCAGACCATGACATTCCCACCACCATGCTTGACTGTAGGCATGACACACTTATCTTTGATTCCTCACCTGGTCGCCGCCACACATGCTTAAGGCCATCAGAACGCAAACAAATTAAATTTCGTCTCATCAGACCACAGGACATGGTTCCAGTAATCTCTGGGCTTTGTTGACATGTCTTCAGCAAACTGTTTGCAGGCTTTCATGTGGCAGCAACCAGGTGTATTGCCTTCAGAAGAGGCTTCCTCTTGGGTGACAGCCATGCACACCAATTTGATGACCAGGTGTGGCGTATGGTCTGAATACTAACAGGCTGAATGTCATGGTCTCTTTAATCTCTGCAGCAATACATTTCAACAGCATGAACTCCAACGCCGTTCTTTTAAAGAAAAGCATTTGGATGTGACGCTCCAGAACTTGCGCTCAGCTTGTTCCAGGACGACAATGACCCCAAGGCCACATCCTGAGTGGACCCTGCTTTACGGAAATGCTGGATGATCTTAGCCACTGTGCTGCAGCTCAATTTCAGGGTGTTGAACCTTTAGCCTTGGCCATCTTTATGCCAGTGCAACAAGAAGTTTTTTAAGATCCTCAGAGAGTTCTTTTGCCATGTGGTGCCATGTTGGAACTTTCAGTGACCGGTAAGAGAGATTCCAGTAGACTGCACTACAAATTTGAATACACCCATGCCCCATGAAGAAAGGGTTTAGGATAATGATAATGAGTCACACAATATTTTGGAGGAAAATGAAAACAGTATTCAATTTAGACATTTAGGGGTGTTTTTTGAGGGGTGTACTCACTTTTTGTTGCCAGGGATTTAGCTTTTTAATGGCTATATTTTATATTTTGAGGAAAAAAAGAAATTAACTCTGTTATATATGCTGCAGACAGACTACTTTTCATTGTGTCAAAAGGTAATTTTTTCAGTGCTGTCCCATGAAGAGATATACTTAAATATTTAAAGAAATGTGAGACGTGTACTCACTATTGTGATACACTGTATATATATATATATATATATATATATATATATATATATATATATATATATATATACGATATAATGTGAGAGAAAAGTTTGATGTTGGAACTGAAAAATAAAAAAAAAAATTAAATTAAATCATGAAAAGAACTGAAGAAAAAATTATATGAAATTTATAAAATATAACAATGGAAAGAAAGTCAAAATCGTGACATTATCTTTAATGTTTTCATTTTTTCTGATGATGTTCTTACTGAGTGAAACGTTGACAGAATGAAAAATTTAAATATTCAACTATCTTTCACATCTTCCATATTATAAAATTTGTTCGGATATTTTATCATATAGCATATTGAAGTGTTTCACAATGCCACAATAATAGTAGAGACTTTGTAAGAATTAAATGCATTACAACAGGAATTCCTTAAAGATGATGTCCAGCCTGACACACACGCCACCATAGGCAACATGCACACGTATATGCACGTGTAAACACACACACACAGACATATATAAACATGTGCCAGTGTTTGTGTATGTGTGTGTCAGAGAGAGAGAGAGAGAGAGAGGTGGGTGAACAGATCTAATATGTTTTTATAATCTTGAAGAAGAAAAAAATGACCAAACTGACGTCCATTTTTATTGCACAGAACAGATCGAGTGAGGCTAATTTATTCAATTGTCTTAACCAGACAAAGACTGAAAGATCAGACCAAAAATAGCCCGACGCCAAAATGCATTTGTTGAAAACTACTTCGACATTATCTCGGTTTCATCCGGGATATCAATCGAATCAGCCAATGAGATTGATGGGAAGCACTTTCAGTCATGGACTATTTGACGTAGGCGCAGTAACGCAAAGGTTGTCGATAGGTCATCAGTGATGCGTAGGGATCTGTCTACTTTCGACATGAGTCGCTTCCTTCCTTAAGTCATGCCAAACTGTTAAAAGCTTCCGAAATTAGAGAGGAGGAAGTGTCTAGGCGGTTGAGGAGATGCCAAACCGACAGATTTTGGGGGTGGTGCATCTGGCGCCAATTTTTTTTTTTATGGTATCCGTTCTCGGTGCAGTCTTTCATATGCACACACACACACACATTTATATGTGTGTGTGTATGTGTGTGTTATGTAAATATGTGTGTGAGAGGATAATTGAAGAGAGATGAGAGAATAATTTCAATACGTTTAGGCGCAGGGCAAATGTATGAGGTTGGGAATGTTTTACAAGTTTTTATACAGAGTTCGATCTTTTCTCGGTCCAGTCCTAAAACCTTCCAAAAATCAGTATTCACGTGTTTGATCATGAAAATTAGGATTTTGTATAATGGGTCGAGCCGAGAACTTTTCAGCATCAGTGTTTTCACTGACCGCACTAAAATATAACTTAATAGTAGTATTTATACGAATTGGTAAAACGTTGGAATTTTGATGGTTAAGTCAAGAAATTTAAAACTGTAAATTGTAAAACTGTTCTGTATCGGGGATATATATATATATATATATATATATATATATATATATATATATATATATATATATATATACGCATGTGTGTGTGTGTATATATATATATAAATATAAAAAAGGAAAGAATGTAGATTAACAATCCAAAGTTCTTTAGTATTTTTGTTTTCATTTAAAAAAAACAGGGCTCAATACATAATTTGAAAAGATTATAATTATTTCAAAAAAAATATGATTCCAAGATGCAGAAATATTTCTCATGTTTAAAAACAGAAGCTAAAATAACACCTTTTTTCATGGATCCAAGAGATTTTTTGAATAACTAATCTCCAAATTTAGGAGCTTTATAGCCATATGATTTTTATAAAAGTCCTGTAAATTTCACGATTATTTATTCCAAAATTCGCTTGAGGAGGAAAACAGATTTTTTTTTTATCATCTGTTTTTAAAACATGAGAACCCTTACAAAAGCGATGGAATGCTTATTTATCATCTAAAATATATATATATAATATATATATATATATATATATATATATATATAAAGAGAGAGAGAGAGACAGGGGGATCCAAAAATATTTTAGGAACCAATTCCTCGTCTGTCCAAAACAAGGACAAAAGTCGATCAAAAATATGTCTGAAAAAGTCATCGTTATATTTCAACACAGCAACACATAACAAATGAAAAAAATGTCTTCCGAGATGTTCATGTGGTAGCAAGTAACAAATAATGGGGATTCCAATCCGTCCACAAATGTTGGTTGTGTAAATTTGTTATTCCATCTCTTCCAAAATACAGGTTTCTTTACGAGCGTCAGAGTCTACCCCTGCCTATTTCACGGTGCTGACTACTGAAATTCATACACATTGATAAAACAACGGAAATCCATCTCACATACATCCTCATATATGTACACACATTTTCTGTTTATCCTCTGTTAACACAATTCATTCGCTTGTAGTTTAAAAAAAAAAAATACACAAAATATTTTATGTGAATTTGTTTGCAAAAAAATCTTAGTAATGCATTCACTTCATTCTTCGTTTAATGCTCTCATATAGCGTTATGCATATATGGATATATATATATATATATATATATATATATATATATATAAACACAAAAAAGAAAAGTATAAAATTTAATATTACAAGACATATTAAAACAATATTAAAATAAAAAAAACAAAATAAAAACTCAACAACAATGGCATTCTGCAGCCTCTTGGTTTCCTTGAAGTTCGTCAACAAATTCAAATTCAATATTAAAACAGAGAATTGTACAATCTGTGAATAGTTAAAAAAAATTTTCTGAATATATTATTTATATATATATATATATATATATATTTTTGTGGTTCCCAAGAAGGAACTAGAGGCAGAAATGGCAGAATGTCAACAAACATTTCACGAGATTAAACCCACAAAAGAAGGCTTGCGGGAGTCCTTCTTAAAGTATCTCCAGAACTCGCGAGTAATTTTTGAAATTTCATTAAGGATTTGACCGGGCCAACCCTTAAAACCAGTCAACGGAAAAGGCATCAAACCTAGAACTACAAAAAAGATGTTCGCATATGTGTACGGATGCTATATATATATATATATATATATATATATATATATATATATATATATATATATATGGTATCTTCAAAAGTTACAAGAGTCTATACAGTAATGTAACACAAAACGTTTCAGTGCTCACTGAAAACTTATTGTATTGATTAGACAAACATATGAATAAAAAAAAAATATTGATCACTAAAATGTCCAAAATGTTCACCCCCGGCATTCAAATGTTTACTTTCCTCGGATGTTACATATCTTCCAGAGAATATATCTGGCATGAAAAGTTTTATTTCAGTGGGTGATAAAAGATTTCATTATTCTGGATGTTTTCCAGAACTGTTTTAAAATCTGTTTTTTGATGCTCGTCCGTTAAATAAAAGTCCAGCATTAAAGAAAAAATTTTTTCCAGAAAAACATTTTACGCATTATTATTATTATTATTATTATTATCATATCATTATTTTGTTATGGACACACTACCTACTAAGTCTGCGGAAAGACCTAAGGCAGGTCGTGGTGTGTTGTTATGGCCACATTTCATGTTAATTTTTTTTTTTTTTTTTTTTTTTTTATCTCCGATGAAGTTGCTAGCGTTACATAGACAAAGTTCTCCTTAGTGTGTGTGCTGTACTTAATAAGACAATTTTCTGTATGTCTCTTAAGCTGGGGTTTCCAGGGATTTTTCAATGTGTTGTTTTGTTCCATTTTTTATAATTCCAAGTGCACCTATTACCACTGGTATTATTCTTGTTTTCAATTTCCACATTTTTTCTATTTCAATTTCCAGGTCTTTGTATTTTGATAGTTTTTCAAATTCCTTGGTTGCTATGTTACAATATGGACAAGCCATATCAATTAGTAGGCAAGTTTTTTTTTTTTCTGGTTTTTGACAAAATGTCCGGCCTATTTGCTTCAATTTTTCTGTCTGTGTGGATGGTATAATCCCATAGAATGGTGACATCTTCTATTTCTGTAACCGGCGCTGGCCGATGTTCATACCAGTGTTTGCTTTTACACATTTTCCAAAGTGTTTGCACATTGTCCAGTGTAAGTATTGCCCCACTCTATCGTGACGATTTTTATATTCATTTGGGGCAAGTATAGAACATCCTGAGATTAGATGGTCTATTGTTTCTTGGTATTTGTCACAGAACCTGCATTTTGGATCCACATTATTATGTATGATATTTGCCTGAAAATTCCTAGTGAAAAAGACTCTGGTCTTTGCAAGAATAAAGCCTTCAGTTTCAGACTTTAATCCATCGCAACCATCGATGAGTATTAACTTTATCAACATTGGGTTTATTTGCACGTTCTGGATATTGGCCATGCAGAGGTTTGTCTTGCCAGCGTTGTTTAAAATCTGTTCAAGGGCTTTATCCTTGGCTTTCTTTTTCATATCTTTTGCTATTGCAATAGTTTGGCTTCTGTTTTGATTTACTACAGAATCTACTAAATGTAAATGTTGTTTGTATTTACTGCCTTCTTTTATTATTGAATATTTTTTCTTTCTGTTTTCATGTTGTTTTAATTTTATCATCCAGTCATTTGTTGTTTCCATGAAGTTAGTAAGCCAATAGTTGTTAAATAGGCGACAATTCTAGCTGAATAAGACCTCTTCCACCTTCTTTACGGGGTATGTATAGACGGTCTACATCAGCCTTTGGATGATGCATCTTATACTTAGAAAGAAGCTTTCTTGTTTTAGAATCCATTTGTCTGATGTCATTTAGAGTCCAGTTCAAGATGTTGAAACTATTGGACCACTGGGATGGCAAGGTTATTAATGGCCATAATTCTGTTCTGAGAATTCAATTCAGTTTTAATTGTATAGTACTTTTACACTATTTCTTTCATTTTCTTATGGTGAATTCCTTCACCTCATTTACACCTTACTTATAAGCTTCTCCTTGTTCTAAATCTTTTATTGTTACAGCAGGGTCTAAACTAATAGAGGAAGTTTGTTTAGGATCCTCGTAAACTGTAGCTTTGCACATTTATCCAAATTGAATTTTCATTCAATGTCTTCACTGAAGCATTTTACAGTTTGCAGAAGACCTTCCAGCTCATTGTCATTCCTAGCATGAATTTTAAGTCATCCATGTAAAATAGATGGTTTATTTTCTTTTGAGCTATTTTGCAACCGCATTCTGTCTTGTTGTTGGCTGTTAATGCTATAAGTGATATGCAAAATAATAAAGGAGACAAAGAGTCACCTTGAAATATTCCTCTATTGATGTTTATTTCACAGACTTATAGGTTCCATTTTTATGATTGAGGTAAAGTGTTGTTTTCCATATCGACATACATTGTTTGATGAAATTGATGATAATGGTGATACCTTGTACATACTTACTTTAAAAGATCCAGGAATGTGGTACACTATCGAATGCTTTACGATAATCTATCCAGGCAATACTAAGATTTTTTTTTTTCCACGGAAGCAGTTTTCCAGGATCATCCTATTAAGCAATTGGTCTTTACATCCGTAGCAGCCTCGTTTGCACCCTTTTGTTATGGTAGTATGTCATTTCTTTCAAGAAGAAGAAAATGTCTGTTTTTTAAAATAGATGTTAACAGTTTGTATGTTGTTGGAAGACATGTAATTGGTCTATAGTTTTTCGGAATATTTGTGTTACTATTTTTGGGTTAACTCCTTTGGTCATCCATGCAGGAATTTTAGTTGGATCGGTAACCATTTCTTGAAGTTCTTTGGTGAGTTTTTTTGTGCTGTATTTAAATAATATAGCCAAGTTAGGAATTTTATCTATTCCTGGAGATTTCAAGTTGTGTGCTTTTTCAGTGCACATTTAACATCTTCTTCTGTGATTCCCGCCCATGTCTGTTCTGGTTTATTTTTCATTCGTTCTAACTCTTGCGCAATCCAATCTGCCTCTTCGTTGTGTTCTTTAGGGGCAAGCCCATATTTTCCCCAGAACTGTATAACTTCTTCCATTTTAGGGGGACTGTCACTTCAATTCTTTGTTTACCTATTTCCTGTAAAATTTCTTTTTTGCATCGGTTTGAAAGATCTTGTTCTGTCTATAGAATCTTGATCTTTTCTCGTAGCGTCTTATTTCTTTGAGCCTTCAGTTGTATTGTTTGCTTTATTTTTTCTTTAGTTGATAGGACTTCATTTTCATTCCTGATATTGTATTTTCTTTCGCTCTTCTGCCTTTTCTAGTTCTTACATTTACTATAGTTCATCGAGTACTGATAATTCACTTCTAAGGTGTTCAAAATTTTTTTTTCCAAGGTGGATCTTCATGTCTGTGAGACTGCCTTTTTTTTTTTGATGTTCAGTTTATTTGTTGCTGCTATTGCTGATGCATATATTGCTTCATTGAGATTTATGAGTGATCCAGAATCAATTTGAGTGCTGCATTATAGAGCTTAATAGTTTTTGAGGTTATGCTTTGTTGGTTGTAATTTTGGGAGTTGTTCTCGTTCCTCCATTGCAATATTCTGTATCTGACTTATATGGTGATTTCATCCTTGGCTTCTTGTATATTAATCTTGTTTTCTGTGAAATAATTCTGTTCGATGAATTTTGAACTCGTTTTATTACCGTCTTATTTGACTGACTAAGATCATACCTTTCCAACATTTTAAAAGCATTATCTTGTCTTGTATTTCGGTTTTTTCATTATGACCTGAGGCTTGTGTGATGTTATTACTTTTTTTTCCCGATTCCGGTTCCTTTTCATGTTTTGTTGGTTCATCTATTCTTGTTGCAATTCTTTTTATTTCATTAATTTCAGCCTCTGTCAATCGGTTATTTCGCATGATGTCCTTCTTACATTGGCTAGTTTATTTTGTCTATGTACTTTTCAATTGTTTGCCCAATCCTTCTCTCCTTAAATGTCATATGTTTGGCGGTGATTTTCTGAGGTTTGAGTAACGCTTCATGGAATGCAGATCATAACAACTTTGTACTCCTCACGAGACCATTTTATTTTTTCTTTCCTTAAATTTACGGTTATGGATCTAGCTGGAGAATTTACAGGACCATCATTAGGATTATCCTGGTTGTGGGGACCTGAAGATTCATTTCTTGTGTAGGAGTTTGTTCCTATGGCAGTTTTTTCTGACCTCAGGTAGGTTCCCTCCTGAAGGACGGGCTCCCTGTTTATCCACTGGAAGAGCCATACTGGACGTTTTGTTTCTATTTTTTAATTTCATATTAATCCCACGAGTGACGCATGGGTCCAAAAAGTTTGAGTAACGGTCTTTTACAGACAGGGTTGGTTCTTGGGATCGTTTCATAACGCAGTAGCCATTGATTCGGCACGATTAACACCTTGAGTTGCGGGTTGTTGTTCGGAGTTTTCCTTCTCCTAAATGTAAGCAACAATTGATTGAAATCAAAAGAGAATGACGCTGGTTAAAAAAAAAAAAAAAAGTTTACATTCGTTTGTCTTTGCTGTGAAATTTAAAAATAATTTATTGGCCCATCTGTAAATTCCACGATATTCCTTCTTAGAAAGATCGCATTTTATTTTCATAAATTCATAAAAATGTAATTGTAAATGTAAATTCCGTTATTTTTTTTAAAGTCGTTTCGTTGTTTTAAAAAAAAAAAAAAAAAAAAAAAAAAAAAATTTACATTCGTTTTGTCTTTGCTGTGAAATTTAAAAATAATTTATTGGCCCATATGTAAAACGATATTCCTTCTTAGAAAAGATTGCATTTCTTTTTCATAAATTCATAAAATGTAATATGTAAATGGGTTATTTTTAAAGTCGTTGAAAATACGTTGTTTAAAAAAAAAAAAAAAAAAAAAAAATGCAATCCTTCTAAGAAAGCCGTAGAAATTGTATTGTTTTTTACCTGTAATCTTATATTGAAAACTAAAGGGATATTGAGAAAAATTAAATAATTGATTAATCTATTATTATTAAAGGAGAATTATTAAATTAAATAATAATAATATGAAGAAAAATTATTTCTTTATTATTATTATTTTTTATTATTATTATTATTATTTATTAAAAATAGAAACTTTAATAAATGTACTATAATAATAATAATAATAATAATGAAAATAAAAACATCTAAAAAATGTAATGAATTCTAAAACCACTATTATAATAATGGTATAATCCTTACGGTAGACCAACATTTGCATCCCTATATATGAACCGAAAGAAGCTGAAAAAAATGTCCAAATGTTGGACAGTTTTTGTGTTTATTTTCTCCCGAGACTAAAGCCAATATACGAAGCTTAGAACGGTTTATGATCTAAAATAATATACATTCGTTCTCTGCTGTTATATTTAACAATATATGTTTGAATAATGATGTGCTGCCCTGATACACTAAGTCCCTATGTGTGTGTGTGTGTGTGTATATATATATATATATATATATATATATATATATATATATATATATAAAGTGAACATAAAGTTAACAATTAGAGGCGACTGGCCTGACGATTGCATCTAGCATGAAACGGACTGTCACCTCTAAGTGTTGACTTCTATGTTCACTTTTATACTTACACACGCTCCATCTCTGATATTGAGCACATCTTAAGACTATATATATATATATATATATATATATATATATATATATATATAGTCATCCACCATACACATACACACAGATATTCACATACATAAATACATATACATACAGGTCTGCTCAATTGTTTGAGGACACGTCTTTTAATAGCTCTAACATTTTGCTAAGTTGCTCTCATTACCATTTCTTTTCAGATAAATGATAAAAAACATCAAACTCTGCAAATGATAAGCCGCGCTGTAATCGTTCCCTTAAAGACAGGGAAAATGATTTAGAGAGTATTGCTTCCTGAAAATTCCACGGCCGTTGTCAAAGTTCCTAGTAGATACTACCGGGGATTCTACAGCAGTAGCCAAATGTAAAATGTCTGCTTGGGATCCTAATAGCATAAAAAGTCAAAAATCTGACTGAAAAATCAGAAGAAAGTCATTGCAAATTAACTCCTAGTTTCAAGTCAGAAGAATTGTCCATAAGGAGCTTTGATATAAGTCCTAAATAATGTGTAGAGGCCACTTTATGCCTGCAAAGACAAGATAATCATCTGATCTGCGCAAGGAGAATTCATTGTTTTGTTTTCTCTTATATGAAAAACTTTGATCATGACCAAAACGTCAACCAAAAAATAGATGTTTCTAAAATCCTTCTAAAATATTCGCAGTTTTCCGACAATTGTGATGTTCTGGGAATTGTGAGCAATGAGATGTGATCCTTCCTTTCTTCAGGGATTATGGGCCAATGCTACTGACTATAAGGAGGTTGTAAGGTCTTTGTTAGAGAGCGTGAGTAAAGGAATGTTATAGAAAGACCAAGAGGACTCTATGTCGTTTCATAAGAACAAGACGACCCAGAAATGGATGAAATGCCATCTCTCTATTTACATCACCGCATATTGCATTGAGTAGGATTTTTTTCAATTGTGCAGATTTGCTTGAAGATCAATGAAAATCCGTCGGTAACTTGTGTGCGTGAATCCTTTCAGCTTCTATCAGCATAAACCATTAACATTACAGACAGGGTTATGTCTATATATATGCAATGTATTTTCTTTGCTAGTATTCGAATACAGCGTTTTCCCCCATTCGTGATTTTTTTTTTTTAGGTATCACGTCTTTACGCTTCTGTTTTTTAGTGTTGTCTTTTTTATTAGCCATGGAATATATTTATTGTATTGTTCCTAAGTAGAATGAAATTTTATTGATGTTGGTTTGCTTGCATTTTATGGTTAAGGCCTCTCGTATTCGTAGTCGTTTATTACATTTTATGAATTATCTTATTTTTACGTTATTGATATTTATTTTTCGAATTTCCTGCGGTTTTATATGTTACTATATATGTCAATATATGAGCAAGCAATAAGCGCAATCTATCAATGTATTCTTTTACTGTTGTTCACCCAATGCAAGACCCAAGATCCACTCAAGGTAGAGGATTAATAAATAAAGATTTTATAAGAATTTATCGGGAGGCAGCAAGAGGTTCATATTATAAGGATATGTAGGATATATAACATTTGTTCCTGGAATTGAAGAGGTTAAGATTATATTGATTGAGGAAGCATCCTCATGCGACTTCCTTCTATAATTATGGAGAAGAAGGCTTTTGGATAGAACTTCTTCCTTACCAATGAAATATGAAGGAAACTCAGTTTATGTGGCATGGCGGGTTCAAGCGGTGGTGGTCAAGACTTTTAGAACCTAAGAATAAATTCTGTCTGAATACCTGCTATGAAAATAGCGATATAATATTAAAATTCTGGCAATGTTTCGTCTATGTCAAAAGGGTTTGTAGGGTGGGAAATAATTTATCACCCACAAAGACGGGTATATGCTTTTGGACTTGGTTTAGGTTGGGAAGTGAGGATTGTGTAGCAATAATCCAAGTTGGACCATATTTACCTCTTTAACTTCCCAATGCCAAATCTGGAAGATAATAGATTATAGCTACCCCCCCCCAAATGTCAAGAGCCATCCATTTGCTGGAATGGTACAGGGAGATAACCATTTTCTCCAGCACCCTGAGCGACGAATCGTATATACGCCGTCTACGTGAGGTCTAGTGTAAGCATAAGTAGCCATACAGATTCCAGAGAAGGAACCCGATTGAGGGCCCAAACGTTCACCAGGGTCTTCTCGGTGATGATGAAGCGTTACTAGCTAGGTTGTGGGAGGTACTGAATGTTACAAGTCGGTCCTACCCTATTGAGATGTGTAAGCAAGCTCGAAGGAGATATCCACTAGCAGTTTCTGGCCATCGCGATTTTTTGGTAGTGCTCCCCTAAACTGTGGTACCGCCTGCATACTTATTTACTAATGATCTGAGAAGCAAATAATGGGCCACATAGGTACACAGCTCTGCTTATTTAGTATTAAGCGCTTGGTTCTATAACTGTCTGCTGTGTACCTTTTCATCTGCTTCTTTACTTGTATAGAAGAGTCCGCAAAAGTAGGCATACTGTAAGTATTATACTAGTATTATCAGTATTATAATAGTGGTTCTAGGGTTCATTTTGTTATATACCGTCCCTATGAACACTGATGGGTATGTCCCAATCCTGATAAATACGTTGGAAGCTATTGTAAGTGGGGCAATATGCTGCCTGGGAAGCATGGGAAGCTCTTGCTGTGTCGAATTCTCTGCCATTGGGCAGAGAGAAACACGGACGAGATTATACCGAAGGGCAGAGTCTCGTCCGGGGAAGTAGACAGATACCCGATCCTGCGAATGCGGGCTCTACGGGCTCTACGGGCAATTTTTGCCTGAGCCAACAGGCTCGGATTTCCCCACATAAATTTGGCCTTGTGCCGCATCCTATCCCGTGGGGAGGCAGGTAAATATCGTATTATGCTGTCTATGCTGGCAACGTGAGCTGTCAGGGAGATAGACAGATACCTGATCCCACGTATGTAGGGTCTACGGACAATTATTGCCCACGCCCACGCCCATATCCATCTCCTCATTAAATTTGGCCGCATCCTATCCCGTGGGAAGGCAGGTAAATATCGCAATACGCTTCCTAAGCTGGCAGCGTGATCTGCGTTTTGGCAGAAAGGACCCGGACGAGGCTATGCCGAAGGGCAGAGTCTCGCCCGGGGAGGTAGACAGATGCCTGATCCCGTATATGCGGGGTCTACGGGTAATCTTTGCCCGATCCCACAGACTCGGATTTCCCCACATTAAATTTGGCCTTGTGCCACATCCTACCTCGGGAAAAGGCAGGTAAATATCGTAATATGTTGTCTATGTAGTCCACCACTAGCAGTGGTTTACCTACTTCCAGCCGCTGGCGAGTATTTTATTTTGTTGATGTTATAAAGATTATCATTTCATTTCCAACCTCCATTTTGGTTCTTTCTCATTCAGTAAATCTTTCTAGGTTACCATTAAATACTAGAATTCATTTCATTCATTAAATCATTTTCAATAGTTTTTATTTTCATAATTTTTGTTATAATACATAATATATAACACATATTATATACATAATTGTATTATAGTATTGCTGGCCACTCGTATTCGAGAAAACACGTCTACTAGGTCAGCTAGCCAATCCCTATTGCAGACGCTCGCTCAGACACATTTTGTGTTTTGTTCAACACCTACAGAGCCAATCTGTGGTTTATACTACAACTATACTGAGCAGATCTTAGTTACAGTTTCTGGGAGAGAGTGTCTTCGTGATCAACAATTGGAAGAAGGCCAGCACACTCAAGCCCTCAGCCACAATGACTTGTGACTTTGTGCTAGCACAGATATCGACGGCACTCAAGGGTTCTGTCTAACCAATTTCACTCACGAGGCTTAGGTTAAACAATAGTATGGTTTTCATGCACTTTCCAAAGGTGCCGCACGCTGGGATCGAACCCTGCAGTCCGATAACATCAGGAAGTCTTCTTCCGGACAAATCGACAATAGTGAGATTCGAACTCGTGTCTCATGGTCAGAATGCGAACATTCTAACCACTCGGCCACTTAATAATTTTTTTAAGCATTTCACCCCAAGCAAGAAGGGAAGCCACTAGCACGCAAATGGTTACAGAGTGTTTTGAGCGAGAGCAGATAGGAGTGATAAAGGGAAGGATGAAGACAAGTCTATTCGATAGATCAAGGCAACTGGAGATGTCGATTGACATTACATTTGAATAGTTGAAGATTACAGCTCTCAGGGAACAGGAATAGAGAAGGGAGTTCGACAGGCAAGAGGTGCGAGATATGAAGCTATTGGAGTAGAAGAGACGGCTACATTTAACAGTTTCAATAGTGAATGGGTGGTAGCAGTATGTCAACCTCGTAGGATGCTTGAATTCCTGGAGTCTGGGAACCAGAGAAAGCACATCATCGGAGCAATTACCATGAAAGTATTTGTAAAATAGACAGAGAAAGGTGACGGCACGTCTGTGAGAGAGCGACCGCAGACCAGATGCCAGATCAGGGCCAATTCCATTGCATATCCGTCACTGACAAACAGAAGGGGCTCCAGACCATATGTGGCAGCAATACTCCATGCAATATAATTATATTATAATACAAAATAAAATAGATATTAATAATAATAATAAACGTTTTGCAGGTAAAGAGCAGTGTGTAAATGACGGGTCCAAACATTTGAGGGATTGATATGCTAATTATTTGGTATGCTAATTATTTAATATGCTAATTATTTGATATGCTAATTATTGATATGTTCGTATCATCAATGCAACATGTCTTGAGTGCAAGTTTTGTTTACCTACTTTTGCGTTACCGTCAAACGATTCTGTTCCCGCTTTCTTCACAGTTAGTCCCTGTCTTAGTCTCTGTGTTAGTCCCTGTCTTAGTCTCTGTGTTAGTCCCTGTCTTAGTCTCTGTCTTAGTCCCTGTCTTAGTGATCTTAAAGTAACTCCATCCTGAGTATGACGATAGACTACATCCGCGTCCTGGGTAAGACAATAAACTACATGCAACAGCAAAGCCTCTGATCAGGTTTTGAGGAGCGTGGAACCACCGCTTAATTGCAGGTGTTGCAGCTATGGGCAAATATGACACCCCCACAAACTGGGGTCAAAACTATGAAAGTGTAAAAATAGTATACCAGAAATACATTTTTGTAAAAGATTATTACCAGCAATAAATTTTCAAAAAAAATTATTACCAGCAATACATTTTTGGAAATTATTATTACCAGCAATAAATTTTCTAAGAAAAAATTATTACCAGCAATACGTTTTTGTAAAAGATTATTATCAGCAATAATTTTTCGAAGAAAAAATTAAAGGTAGCAATACATTTTTATAAAAGATTATTACTAGCTTTAAATTTTCTAAGAAAAAATTACCAGCAATACATTTTTTGAAAAACATATTAGCAGCAATACCTTTTTGGAAAGGATATTATCAACGATGTTGGCATGAGATAACCCATGCGTTGCATTTCAATTTCTAAAGATCATAATTGACAGAAAAGCAAGAAACCAGATGAGAGTTCCACAAGTGAGAAGTGCGGGAGAAGAAAGCATAAGCATAGAAGTTATGGTTACATATAGGCATTTCAACTGTAAACTGATGGGAGCGAAATGCCAATCGAGTACTGCGTTTATATACGTGATATTTGATGTATCAAAGTTGAAAGCTCAGCAGAACAATTGCCATGAATATATCTCTAGAAAAGGTACCGGGGTGGTACGTTACGACGATGCTAAATTGACTGAAGCCGAAATGCCAGGTCAGAACTGATAACATTGCAGATTCTTCTTTCGATCATGTCAAGAATAATTTCTGCAATAGTGGAGACATTTGACATCTGTCGATCAATGGTCATGGATTTACCTCGAATGAGAACGGATCATTAATGTTTAGGATAAGAGCTTTTTTCTTTCTAGAATTTTAATACCTATCCAGAAGGTAAGTTCAGTGACATTTAGTTTCCATTAAATAGAAGGCACGCTAGGTCATTACTTTGAACAATACCACACATAAATTCAGGTGGGTTCGGGACTGAATCCTTGAGTAGTGACAACGCCTGGTCTAATGAGCCACGGTCCCAGGTAATCAGGTTGAGGGTAGATTTCGTGTGTGGTGAAGCCCCAATGTGGTTCAGTTTTCACAAATGTATTGTTGGTTGGTTGATTTTTGTTTAGAAGCATATCAACACATCTATGGG
>CAHIKZ030001691.1:2442500-2502500 GCA_903632075.3 Acanthosepion pharaonis
TTTTTTCTTCTACTGTTTCTTCTTCATCTTTTCATCTTCCTTTCCCTCATCATTGATTTTTCCCGCCTCTTCTTCATTTTCTTCACGACGAGCTCTTAATAGTTGCTGTTCCTTTTCTGTCTTCGTTCGGCCTTCTCTATCTCTTCTTTCTTCTTCATTTACCCCTCACTCTGCTCTCTTTCCACCTTTTTCTCATTCTCTAACCTCCTCTGCCTCCTCCTCCTCCTCTTGCTACACTTCTTTCTTGCTACTCCTTCTACAATTGTTCTTTGATCTCCACTCCCCACTCATTTCCTCCTCAATACTCTATTCCTTAGTCGATCGTCGTCCTCCTAAATTTTTCCCTCTCTCCCTTCCTTCGACTCCAACTTCCACCGTCCCCCTGCTCCTCTGACCATTCTTATTCTGTTACCCTATTCCTCTTCCTTTTCTAATAACCTGTTCCTTAGCCAATCTTCCTCCTCCTAAATTTTCCTCTCTTCCTTCTACTCCAACTTTCTCCGTCTTCCTGCTCCTCTGACCAGTCCTATTCTGTGGCTTTCATTTCCTCCTATTTCTCCTGAATCTCTTACTTTTCACACATCTCGTCTTACACAAGTTTACGTCTTTTGTTCTCTTTTTCATTCTTTTAATTTCCTTTGCTCCTCTCGTCAAAGACTCTTCATTCTTATAATATTACAACTTCATATTCAATATAAAATGACGCCTCGTCTTTTTATTAACCTAAAAACAACCTTTCATCATATTGTCTGCTCCTCTCATTCGTTTAGCCTTTTCTCTCTCGTCTGATTCAACATTCCCCTTTCATAGCTTTCTCCTCGTTATCAAGGTTTAAACTATATCTGATGGAAAGGCCTGTGTACACACGCTGCTGTTTCGAGAACGTCTGCGCATGCCTACCAAATAAGATGTCCAGAGATTCCGAAACACCGATACACATACAAGCGCATATATATATATATATATATATATATATATATATATATATATATATATATATATATATATATTATGACATTGTCACGTTTGTTGAGATTTAAGAGGTTTTCAGGTCAAATGTCATTCTCACCTTTGAAAGCGTCAAACAATGATTCTGCAGCTCTTAGTTTCAGATGACCACGAATGTATTTGTAAAGATGGTTTGATCAGGGGAATAAGGGGAAAGATCAAACATGTACCCACTCAAAAGATCGGCAAATATTTGCAATGAAAACTCTTGAATACGTCCAACATGCATGCGCATTTTTATATGTAATATTTCTTAAACTGATTTAAATTCTACGCAAAATCAAATAAAAGGAAGAAATAATAGATGAGAAGATCGTGATTCTCCAAGAGGCCGTCTATCAACATAACCTGCATTTCAATTTCAACATTTTAAGTGCAGTTTGCCATCGACCACTGGCGCCATCCGAAATCAGCAACTCTCTTGAGCTGTGAAGAAATTAATAAATATTTGTATATCTTATAGAATATTTTACTTATATTATTAGGCACTTGGGAACTACGCCATTTTTCCAATTTTCGATTAAGATATTATATATTGCGTTCAAAAATGTGGCTACATCGTCCAAGGATCATTAATATTGCCTACGACACGGGCAACACATTGTTCTTGAAAATGACTGAGACTTAAACAAAATAAAAGAACAAACACGAATTTCGGAATGCTTATCCACAATTTCTATCCCAATATACAACTTATCCAAAAACAATTTAAAATACAATAAAAAAATTAAACAAAACCTCGTTGATTAAAATTAATCAAACTTGTTTATATATATATATATGTGTGTGTGTGTGTGTGTGTGTGTGTGTGTGTGTGTGTGTGTGTGTGTGTGTGTGTGCTTGAAAGTTTTGCCCGACAGAATCTATCTTATATATTGCACTACCATTCGTCTTTGCTTTGAATGTTCCTGCGACATCAGATCTGGTTCTCCTGCTATATATTTAGAGATTCTTGATAAAATCCAAAGGAGAATCTGCAATATTATTAGTCTTAACCTGGTATCACCTCTTCAGTCACTTTTACACCGTCATGACGTAGATTCCCTGTGCCTTTTCTATAAATACTTTCATGGTAATTGTTCTGACGAACTTTCTTCTATGGTACATAGACTTTATGAATTTAAGGCTGTACTAGATTGGCGGCAAGGCCACATCATTTTACAGTTGTGTAAGATAACCACAACGATAATAGTAGTAGCAATTCTCTATTGCTTTATTCTCGGATCAACGAAATACAAATACAAAACACTATTTACATTATTCAGACTATTGACCTCAAGGCCACATGGCACAGTGGATAAAGGCATTGGTTAGATCCAGTGACAGGACCCAAAGAGTGTGAGTTCAATACCCGGTTAAGGCAGTGGAGAACTTTCAGAGGGAAATTAACAGGAGATAACTGATAACTGACATCCATTAAACATGGGACGTGGAATTAGAACAGTCTACCCCAGTGATCGAAATAAAGGGTTCAGTTCGACATTCCAACCACCTGAAGAAGACCGGAGCGTACAACGGCAAAAAACGTTGTAATAAATATGGCGACAAAGATGAGGACAATAGCCCGAATAATGTAAATAATGTGCATAATACCTCATCTCAGAAAAATACAAAAATACTCTTGGCCCTTGGTCGCTCAGCTCTTTATATAATACTGGACAAGGTGACTTTGGGAAATCTCCAATATCTAATGGGACCTCCCATTTCTACTTTACATGCTCCCTCCTTCCTCTGACCACAGGACTGATTGACGTAGTCAGTTGAAGGTTTTCCCTAGACTATGCGTGCAAGTGGATAAGGGCTGGGTTATTGGTTTTCCGATATTGGTCGAATCCACGGTGTGTTGATTTCCATTTCTTCTGGTTCATTATACGCTATTTCTGTAGAAGGTTATAATCCATGGTGTTTGTTTATCCAGTGACAATATTATTTTTGTATTGGACCAATCCACGGTCTATTGGCTTACCTTCTCATTATACGCATTTCTTATGTGATCTCCCTGGGATTACCAACAGGAGGGATTCAGAAAGTTGCTGGACCAAGGAACAGTTTATACGGTTCTGGCCTAGATGTGGTTAATCTATTTTCCATGTTTAACATCTTGAACCGACTGTAAATCAAGGTGCCATAGGTCAAGGGACCAGCTAAATGATATGGGACATTTTAAACATTATGAGGATGTGGTGATTGCATTGATGAGGATTATATAAAGACTCCATTCACACACAGTACTTTGGTTATAAGTATCTCTGGATTCTAAAGGTTTTTCATCCACTGATGAGGGTAAGGGCCATCTTAATTCTGGATCTGAACGGAATTGCCAATTTCTAATTCCCAAGGTGGGCAACAGTGCTCATTATAAAAATGTTCATTCTGCGTGAGCCTTTTAGTCATTGCTGCCACTCTCAGTTCACCAATTTCTCTCTACTGCTTACAAGTTTTGATAACACGACCTTATTATATCATAGCAGGAGACATGCCAAGATTCTGGATGGGACTGTTGCATTGGGTCGGCAAAGAACAGGCTGCATAATCATGACACAGCTGAGCACAGCTGACCATGTTGTCTGCAAGTACATGCTTAGTCATTTTGACAGACAGTTCTGCCCAGCCATTGCTTTGTGGGTAGTATGTCTCAAAAGTACATTCCCAATTTTAAGGAACAAATTTGGAAATCAAAAGGTGGTTTCCATCAAAAAGAAATTCTTCAGATGCACCATATGTGCAGAACCAAGTTGACAGGATGATCATAATGCCAACCTTCCCAGATGACAACAGGCCACTTCACACAACCAATGTACCGATTCATTATAACCCTACTGTTAAGTTGAAAAAAGTGTTGTGGACTCTCCCATTCTTCTATTCCGACCAACAAAAGTCGTCCTAAACAAATCTATTTGTGATGGGGTCCTTCCTAAAACGTTCTTGGAAAATAAGACAATGCCAGCCGAAATCGGGATGGTGATGGTTGGCCCTTCAAATGTCCTCTTGAGGTTGGAAACGTCAGACACCGTTCGGTATTTATCTTTTCACCCACGGAAAAGAATATGGCACAAGGCCGGTTTTTAGATGGGTTTTGAGCCCGCAGGCTCAAAGGGTGGCCAAAAAAAAAAATAGCCTTTTGCCGCTGATTGACCTTCAGATGACGGCCCTGTCTACCTCCCCGGACGAAACCTTGCCCTTCGGCAATAAGTCTTCGTCGGGTTCGACTGCTAACGCAGAGAGTTCGACAGAGGCGTGCGCAGTCAGAGACCGCAGGCACCGTTCGGTATTTACTTTTCACCCACGGAAAAGAATATGGCACAAGGCCGGTTTTATGTGGGTTTCCCGAGCCCGTAGGCTCGGCCAAAAAATAGCCTTTTGAAGCCGATTAAACGGGTTCAGGCGCTGTCTATCTCCCCGGACGAAACCTTGCCCTTCGGCAAAGCTTCGTCGGGTTTCCTTATAACAGAGTTCGACAGGAGGCGTGCGCAGTCAGAGACCGCGAGGCACCGTTCGGTATTTATCTTTCACCCACGGAAAAGAATGGCGGCACAGGCCGGTTTTTTATGTGGGTTTCCCCGGAGCCCGTAGGCTCGGCCAAAAAAATACCTTTTGCAAGCCGATTAAACGGGTTCAGGCGCTGTCTACCCGGACGAAACCTTGCCCTTCGGCAAGCTTCGTCCTCTCTTCGCTAACGCAGAGTTCGACAGGAGGTGCGCAGTCAGAGACCGCGAGGCACCGTTCGGTATTTATCTTTTCACCCACGGAAAAGAATATGGCACAAGGCCGGTTTTATGATTCGAGGTTTCCCCCGGCCAAAAAAATAGCCTTTTAGAAGCCGATTAAATGGGTTCAGGCGCTGTCTACTCCCCGGACGAAACCTTGCCCTTCGGCAAAGCTTCGTCAGGTTCCTCACTAACGCAGAGAGTTCGACAGGAGGCGTCCGCAGTCAGAGACCGCGAGGCACCGTTCGGTATTTATCTTTTCACCCACGGAAAGAATATGGCACAAGGCCGGTTTTGTGGGTTTCCCCGAGCCTGTAGGCTCGGCCAAAAAATAGCCTTTTGAAGCCGATTAAACGGGTTCAGGCGCTGTCTACCTCCCCGGACGAAACCTTGCCCTTCGGCAAAGCTTCGTCTGGGTTCCTCTCACACGCAGAGAGTTCGACAGGAGGCGTCCGCAGTCAGAGACCGCGAGGCACCGTTCGGTATTTATCTTTTTCACCCACGGAAAAGAATATGGCACAAAGGCCGGTTTTTTATGTGGGTTTCTGAGCCTGCAGGCTAGGCCTCGTAGCCTTTTGAAGCCGATTAAATGGGTTACCAGGCCACCTCCCCGGACGAAACCTTGCCCCTTCGGCAAAGTTGGGTTGATTAAACGCAGGTTCATTAGGAGGCGTCACCCAGAGACCAGGACCGTTCGGTATTTATCTTTTCACCTTCGGCAAAGAATATGGCACAAGGCCGGTTTTTATGTGGATCCCCCGTAGGCCCGGCCAAAAAAATAGCCTTTTGCCGATTAAATTGGTCTTCCCGACAGAAACAGGCGTCCGCAGTTCAGGAGGCGTGCGCGAGAGACCGCTGACCGTTCGGTATTTTCTCTTTTTCACCCACGGAAAAGAATAGGCATTTTGCCGGTTTTTATGTGGGTTTCCCGAGCCCGTAGGCTCGGCCAAAAAGTAGCCTTTGAAGCGACGAGATTAAACGGGTTCAGGCCCTTTGAACCTCCCCGGAGGAAACCGGTTTTTATGTGGGTTTGCCCCTTCAAAAAAAAGCTGATTCGGGTTCAGGGTTCCCCGGATATCGGCAAAGCCTGCAGTTCCTCTGGCCAGGAGTTCGACAGGAGGCGTCCGCAGTCAGAGACCGCGAGGCGCCGTTCCGGTATTTATCTTTTTCACCCACGGAAAAAGAATATGGCACAAGGCCGGTTTTTATGTGGGTTTCCCGAGCCGTAGGCTCGGCCAAAAAATAGCCTTTTTGAAGCCGATTAAACGGGTTTCAGGCCCTATCTACCTCCCCGGACGAAACCTTGCCCTTCGGCAAAGCTTCGTCCGGGTTCCTTCTGCTAATGCAGAGAGTTCGACAGGAGGCGTCCGCAGTCAGAGACCGCGAGGCGCCGTTCGGTATTTATCTTTTCACCCACGGAAAGAATATGGCACAAGGCCGGGGTTCCCCTGACGAAGTAGGCTCGGCCAAAAATAGCCTTTGAAGCCGATTAAACGGGTTCAGGGCCCTGTCCACCTCCCGGACGAAACCTTGCCCTTCGGCAAGCTTCGTCTGGGTTCCTCTGCTAATGCAGAGAGTTCGACAGAGGCGTGCGCAGTCAGACCGCGAGACGTTCTGCCAGACTTGCCACTGCTACTCCTACTTATTATCTATGGGAGAGTCCATTACCAAAGAATAGGTAGTATAACAAAAAGTCGATCACGGTTGGAATGGAAATTCACGGTTAGACGGCGGCATCGACGGCTCTTTAGTTATATCCTTAGTTATCTATCTAGCATTAAGCACTGGTCTGTCAGACGCTGGCATTCAAACCAGTTCAAAAATGCCAAATTCATATCTAAAAAAACCGTATTTCATTGAAACCTTATTCGTTATCACAGCCTATAACCACGTCTTATTCTTCATCAGCAGATTCCGACAAATTTTTAAAAAATGTCTTTGGCTCCCTCCTCTTTTACTCATGTCCACAGATCTTTAAAGGTGGTAAACTTTCTGTGTCATTATTTGTGTCTTCGGTTCTCTGCACTAAATAGGAATAAATTATTAACATGACTACAATAAACTGGCTCACGCCAACAAAATAGCGATAACGTTTTGGAAATAATATTTGTCTATCAGCATTTTTTAGACCTTCCTCAAGATGCGGCATTTGTCAGAGTTTTAAAATATTGATTTGTTATCGATTTAGAACAAGGGTCCTTTTCCTAATATTGATACAGTGTCAAATCGGTCCCTGACTTTTACAGTTAAAAGATATTTATGCTTTTGTTGATAAATGCCTGACTTGAAAATGAGCTGACTTCATCGATATCTGGATAGTTTTATACTTTGTTAATTTATTCACATTTAATTAAAAATCAAACACACATTTTAAAAATGTATAGGTATATTTGTTGTTTAATTAGAAAAGTCTTTTTTTAAGTAAAAAGTAAATTTCGCCAAACAATTACTTATTTAAATATGTTCTTAAAACAAGATATATAAAAAAATCCGTTTCTTCTTTATCTAAAAGTAATATTTAATAGGGGTAGATAGGATGTTTTATCATGGTTCACTCTACTTCTCGAATTTTTAAACAAGAATAGAGTTTATCACTTGTTTCCTGTTTAGGATTGGATTTCCGGTTCTTTGTAAAGTCTACTTAAACTTTATATTTCTAGCGTCTCCGCCTAAACTCTGAAATTTTATTTGCCATTTATTTCCTTCAGTAGGAATAGATAGGCCAGCCAATCGTCCACTTCACACTACCCTTGTTTCCTGGTCAGGATTGAATTTCCGGTTACTTCTAAAGACTTCCCATTTACTTTTCACGCCAAGTAGCCACTTATGTCATAGCGGCATTATCGCCCTCCACCGAGTGAATTGATTACAAAAATTGTAAAATAAAAAGTCTTTTCGAACGCAGTTATCAATGTTGTATACCTAGTTTCAAACTTTACATTTGTTAACTAATTTCCCATAATTCTATAAAAGTTAGTGATCGATATGAAACTGTATCGATATTATAAACAGGACCCTCTTGTAAAATGTTAGCAAATCAATATTTTTTTTAAAATTTGACAGTTCTTATTAACGAAATAAATAATTCTAATCTATAAATTTCCTAAATATTTTCCCTATTTTTTAACCATTGAATCCCATTATATTTCACTAGAGTCAAGTGAACTTTGTAAATCTTGGGGATGACCACACCTTTCGAACCTTGTAGACTGGCGCTACAGCTTCACAAAAAAACTGTGCCAAATAATAGAAACTCCATCACTTGAGTACTTTCAACAAGAGCAACAACTAAAATGGATACCATATGTAAATCAAAGAAATAGCAATAAGATAATCAAAATGTTGACTTTCCACACAATTTCAAATATAAGGTGGGAAAGCAAACCCCTATCATTACTGGTAAGAGAGACCAAACTTAAGAAGCCTATTTTCTTGAAAAATTGTTTTAATAGAAAGATTTTCTAAATTTCAACCAATGGCTGCTCCGTCAATGAATGCCAAATGTTTCTTTATAAGGAAACAGCTAATATTAGCAGTACCATTACTATCTCTGTAGTATAACCCTACTGACATCATATTTGTTTGTTGGGACGTTGTTCTTTGGTTGAAAAGCTTCTCCATTTCTCGTTAAACTGGAGCAACATCTAATTCAGGTTTTATTTCATCTGATCAAAGTAGCGATGGCCTATTTCGCGCATGCTTATCAAGACGACGCTGAGCGAAATCTAGACGATCATTGACGTTCCTGGATTGGTGGAATCTTATTTGGTCATTTTCCAGAGAGGCCAGTATTACGCAACGTTCGCTAGAATTTCAGCCAAGATGTTTTGATACCAGACTCAGTCAAACCAGTCAAAATATCTTTGTAGGCGATCTTTGGATTATTCTTTGCCAGTGAAACTTGCAAATGTTATCCTCTATTTCATTACAGTCCTGAAATGTACGATACCGTACTATAAAATTCTCTAATATTTATTCATGTTCATATTATATTATATATAAGTATATTATTTTATATATATATTATATATGGTATGTAGGCAAAAAGGATAGCAGAATGGAGATTGTCATCAACGGTCCTATCTTTTAACCTAGCTAATTGCAATTGATCCAGTCATTTGATAATATTCTATAAATACATGCATCGTAATTGTTCTGGTGAAATTTCCTTTAGGGCACCTGGACTTTATGGATTTAAGTGCAGTACTACATTGGCGGAAAAGCCTCATTATTTTGCAGTTTTTCTCGCGTACTTCTCGTGTGTGAGATTTGCTTCTCAGTCAAATTTGATGTACAAAAATTTAAATGCAATCCAATCATTATCGTCTCTCTGATTCTTTAATTGTTTTCGCTCCTTAATAAAGCTTATCCTGTTCTCATATTCGTTCACACGCTGTAACACCTGCATCTTAGAAGTTTTATTGCCTTGCTTGGGGTCAAATTATTAATATATATATATATATATATATATATATATATATATATATATATATATAAAGAACAGTAAGATATATAATCCGGTGTTCTTATTGATATTTTTTATTTTTATTTTTACAAAACAGTGCTCAATGTAAATTTACAGAGCATAAAATGCAGTAAAATGGAAATTAATAGAAAAAGCTATAATATGTAGGTCATTAAAAGACCCATGTTCTTTGTGCATACATGAGAAACTATACATTACTAAGTTTATAAAAAATAAAAATTTACTGAATCAGAGAAATGAAATAGCTATTTTTTTGCTGTCATTGTCAAAAATTTTCCTCATATAATATTTAAAAATAAAATTAAAAAATGTGATCTGGTAATATACATACTTATATTTGATATGAAAAAAATAATTTTAAATAATGTAAGTAATTCTATTACATTTACTTGTTTTTAAAAAAGAAATATAGTCTATTTAGTAATTAAGAGTAAAAATATTTTAAAATTGTATTTAAATAAAACGTATTTCTAATACAAACAAACCTAAAAAGAATCTTCAAGTATACAAGTAAAAAAAAATGCCAAAAAACTTTTTGTCGTTAATAATTTAAAAAAAAAAACAAACCAGACGACATGCATTTAACGGATGTCAGACTTCGATGAAACATACACCCCTACCCTACCTAAACTTAACCTCTTTTTCGAACGTAACTCATAATTGATATAACAATAGTTAATAAAAATGAACACGCTACCGCCCCTGTGTAAATAATTGGATTTCTCTGTATCCTTGGAAACAGTAAATTATGAATTTATATGTGCGTTTAAAACTCAGTAAATTTGAAAATAAGTTATTCCAATATTCGCCTAAAGATGAAACGTAACTAATGCTTTTAATTATATAATTAAATTTAAAATTTTTAGCTTTCATTTTTGAAACACGTTTGTTACTGTGTAGCGAAAAACCCATATTTTCAATCAGTTAATATATATATATATATATATATATATGTACACAAGCAGTGAGTACGAATCAAATATAAATTCAAATGTTCCTAACATTAATTTAAAAATAGAGCTCAATGCACATGCATAGCGATAATTCTTCATTATAGGATATTACATTCGAATACATATAATAGCACTACATCAATGCGTTAACGTTTCAATGCACAATCGCTATCTTATGTCTTCTTGATTCCTGTTCTTTTATTGTTCTATTTCCTTAATAATGTTTTTCTTTTTCTTATACTCTTTGTAAAACCCTTTTCCTATATTCTCTATAAACCCCTGCATCTTAGTGGTTTCATTGCCTTGCTTGGGTTAAATAATTTAAACAAAAGAACAGAAAACAGTTCCGTAGTTTTAAACAAAATCTTACTCTTCCTTAATAATTTGCTTACCTTTCAGAATGCATCTTCTGATATTCCAATGAGCCTTCAGATTTCTGTGTCGCATTTTCTGTCCCCCGTTAACACATTTCATAGATACTTAATTTTTGTATTTGATTGACGTTGTTGTCCCTAATTTGTAATTCGCACCTTGAACTGTTCCTTTTGCTCTTAAACACACATTTCGTCTTCTTACAATTGATCTTTAGTCCTTTCTTCATGCTTTCCTTTAGTATGGCAAGGGTAAGTAATTATTATTCACTCATTTAAGCGAACAATAGCACATTCTCTAATATAAGGAAGAAACTTAAATCTCTTCCGATAATTTTCTTTTTCGTTCTTTAATAATAATTTCGGAGATGTCTCTGTGATCAAATTGCAAATTAACAAAACTTTAGAACTTAATACAATATCGGAACATTATAGGATATATACAATATAAGAAAGGGAGATAATTAGCAGGAAGCAGTAGCAGTAGAAAATGGAAATATTGGTTGATGCTGCTAAGTATGAGATACAGCATCAGCAGTCTCATCAACAGGAAGATTATGTTTAATGTTGGTAATTATGTACTCAGGATTGTCCCACGAAGGGTTCAGGAATTTAATCACATAGTAGTAAGAAGTGATTTTTTTTCTATCATTTCACTCCAGTCAGTTCGATATGGCCACTAAGACGCAAATGGGATGTATTGAAAGTGAAACCGAGAAGAAATTACTTCAGATGAAGGACAATAAAAAGAACAACATTCATAAATACAAATGAATGACGTTGCATTTAAATTTTTGAAAGTCTTAGTTCACAGGAAATCAAGAAACAGAAGAGAGTTTTATAGGTGATAATTGCAAGAGTTAAAAAACTAATAAAACTTACGGGTACACGTAGCAATTTCAACAATAAAATGATGGGACCTAACTGCCAATGTAGTTCTTCTCCTTCATGTTCCGTGTCTCCTCAGGACGTAGGCGACCAAAAGTTTTTAAGTCGAGGTACCGATGATGAAAGCCCGATATAATAATTCCAATTTCTATCAGAAAGCATATCAGGCGAATAATGCCAAAACCCATAAAACGTCTACCCCTAGAACACTTAATGAAGGAACAAATAGCCCTGAGTACAGGGATGATACTCCGAGTGTATATATCTCGTTTACCCAGAAGTCAAGGTAAATTTCTTGTCGGATGAATCTGCCTCTTAAGGACCAAACAAATGAATTAATTATCGAATTTCGAATTATGACAATACTCAGTCAAACACCACATGCAATTCTACCGATGAATGCAAATATCATGAACGGAAAATGTAAGCAACGAGGTATTGTTAAGGAAAATAGGGAAAAAACACGGAAATTTATACTTACAATCAGAAAGAGACTGCTAGAATTTCGGAGATACTTGATGAAGACAAAAGAACTGGAAAACTTAACATTCAGAATATATCCTGAAGGCAAGAAAAGCATGACAAAACAGCGAGTAAGCTGTTACTTAATGAGCTTGTGTGAATGAATGACAGAACAAAGAAATGAGTAAAAAAAATTACCTAGATCAACAAAATTGACGAATTTTTTAGAGATCGCTTTATGCTGCAGTGAAATCAAGAAATAAATGAAAATAGTAGCGTTAAACAATAAAGATTCAACTCACTAAATATGGGGGAGACAAGATAGAATTTATCTCAGAATATCGTAACAATTCATATGCTATTATTTCCATGGCTGGCAGAGGGACTACAGTCGATGTTTCAGCTTCTAGTCCGTATCCAGCTGTTGGGCACATTAAGATATGATAGAAAACGAAAACAGATCAATTTCATTGCGAAAAAGTGATAGAACACGGGCTTCAGTTTATGTTCATTATTCATTGAACGTCTTTTTTTAATATGGTTCCAAATAGATTAACTCGGCACATAGATAGTTACACCTATTAAGACGAGGATAGATAGATAGATAGATAGATAGATAGATAGATTTTCAGTTCCATAACTTACCCTGGCAACTACATACTCTGAGCCAATCATAACTTAGCCCCTCTGCTCTTACACCGAACATACCTCAAGTTTGGCACGGCCCAAACCATAATAATAAAGTCAAACTTAATTGTTCAATCACCTTGCTAAACTCATGTACAAACCTATGCATGTCCTCTGTATAGCTTATTAAATCGAATGGTAGTAGGGGGTGCATACGCACCCCGAGCAACCTTCGTTACTCACTTCTCTTAATTATCATTCTCTTAATTTACTCCTCATGTATATTTGCGAACTTGTCTTGGTACCTTAGGTCTTTGGCCGGTACGATGTTTCTGACCCAAGGAGGAGTTCTGTTACATTGACGTCTGTCATGTACACTCAGAATATCACTCTGTATCTTCTTTCCTTGTTTATTTGTCCCTTTAAAAAGTGTGATGGACGTAGACGTTTTCTGGGTTTTGGCGTTATCTGCTTGATAGCGACCCGAAGCTTTGAATAACTTGGAGGTGTATAATATCGGGGCTATTGTACTGGCCTTTTGTGAATGGTTTCCGGACTGTGCCGTTGTTTCCCGGACAATTCAGTTCAGGTTATTTATGCAGGCATCGCCTGTGAGTGTTTTTGTCTGTCTACTAGTCTTCCATCAACCAAAGTACAACATCTACACGAAACCGATTAAAATGAGCAAATTTTGAAAACCCAATCTCAAAAAGAGTAAACGTCAGATCTACCCTCTTCTACACCAATGTACGAAGTGGAACTCTGTCTTTTTGAGGTCAAACCCGACCAGCTATTTCTGTTTAAAACATGTATCAATGCCTCAATCCCAATACAGAAGCTCATAATTCCGGTCTGTCCGTCCATAATACCCAAACATGATCACCTAAACCATCACGGCCACAGATTCAGGGTTTCACTTTGGCGGGGACGGAAAAAATGTCCCATGTATGGTTACTCCACTCGAATATAACCAATGTTGAAGGAAGATATCAGAGACTTCGAATGCAAAGCAGTAGAGTATACCGTTTCCAAATTCCTGGCGGAGTGAATTGCATCATCGTGCTCTTCTTTTCACAGACGGTGCCCAACTGACCATATAATACCATCCAGTAGACAAAATTAAAAGCAAACAAGGCGCATGCGCAAAATTAAAGATATAAGATGGCGAAAATTTACCCATCGCACCCTGTATTATGAAAAAAACTCATGATAAAGACTTAAAGAAATTAGAATTTTTGATTTTCCGAATAGAAAAAAATCGAGATTTTGCCACGCATTGTCATTTACTTTTGAGTGAAGACGGAGTTAGTATCTGACGTGACATCTGCAAGAAGAAATATGGAATAGAGAATCCCGAAGGAAAAGAATCCACCAAATATCCATGAATTATGTGGTCATCCATTAACTGCGACTCCGTTTTGAAAGAAAAAACGATATCTTAATGGTCACATCATTCTAACCATTCTGCTATTGCGTCATGTCTTTACGAGGTTGGCAATGACTAATTTAAATAGATTCTAAAATGTAAAGCTGATGAGATTAGTGATGAATGAAGAAAAGCCTGTGTAGGAGTGACTGTAAATTTCAGAAGAATAAAGAAAAAGCTTCTTAGCTAATCAGGCAACAATCAACAAGGACTGGACTGTGATGAATAGAATCTTTGGTGGAAGAACGCCATCAGTGAATGCTGTCTTTCTGTCTAGTATTTTTTTAATAAGATTGGAGTGAAGAAGATTGCGTCATAAAGCTGCAACCAGAATAACTGGAGACAAACAAGAGATATTCGAAATACATACTTGCAGACTTGGCAGAGAAATTCATTGAACAAAGAATATTGCTCATGTATTTTACTAAGGGCTACAAAGCCCAGGAAGTTCTGGAGAGCCATAATCGCGTACGTCTTGAAGCGACACAGCATAGAGAAGAAAAACGCATGTCAAACATTTTTACCAAAGAATTCCAAAGAAAAACTCTTTCAATGTGGTTTCACTTATGTATATGGATATATATATATATATATATATATATATATATATATATATATATATACACTCATACACACATACACACACACACATAGATAGATAGATAGATAGATAGATAGATAGATAGATAGATAGATATGATAAGATAAAGAACATATAGGAAAGGTTTACCACTCTAATATAATAAAGCTTTGTCAGAGAATGAAATATGTAGAAAAAGAAGAAATAAATTATTAATTTTATGTTGCTTGCTTTTCCTTCGTCAATCCTGTTTTCCGTGAATTTCACTTGTTAAATCGTACTAACGCTAGTTTAACAAGTCGAATGCACGCGAAACATGATTAACATGTTAGCTTGATAAACGTTTCCTATTTGTTCTTTATCTTATCATTGTGTCGTATTCCTATCCATATTTGATCACAATTGTATTAACCAGAATTAACCAGTATGTGTGGGTATGTGTGCGTGTGTGTCTGTAGTTAAGACCGATTGCAAAGAAAACTTGGTACATTGGGGCCAAGAGGAGTTGAGTGAAACAGAGAATAAACTACAGAACGATTTCTTGTAAATGGATGATCGAACAGGGAATGGGTATTGGCATACGATGACAGACATTGATCAATCGAAGGAACCCTAGAAGCTCGTCGAAAGTCACGAGGGACAAGGCACACAAACGAAGTACCCAATTTTATGCGTTGTTTATAGATTCATTTTGTAAATATACTCATTTCAATTTTGCAAATATTTAATAAATTTATCGATATATTATATTTTGTGAATCAGTTATGTGCCGTGCGGGATACACACTTAGGCGATCATGTATCTTTAGATACATGACTGACAAGGCAGACTTTTACCCGCAGTAGGTTGCCATTTATTTCTGAGGTAGACCAGTTGCCATCCAAGACTATAGAACCCGGTCTGTCCTGCTATTTACCCATAGCTAGGAGAAGAAGACGAGGATTCATAACTTTCCCAAGGTTATTAGCACGCAATTGAATGCAGTGGATTCGACTGAAAAGTCAGTCAGTTATGTGCCATGCGTTATATGCGTTTAGGCGATCATGTATCTTTCGATACATGACTGACTAGGCAGATTTTTTCCCACAGTAGGTTGCCATTTCCTTCTGCGTTAGACCAGATGCCATCCAAGGCTACAGAACCCGGTTTGTCCTGCTATTTACCCATAGCTGGAGGGTGGGGAAGAGGATTCATACCTTTCTCAAGGATATTAGTACGTAAGTAATTGTAATGGATTCTATTGGAATTCGAACTCGGCTCTTCGATTCCTCAATCCGAACCGCTATCCATGACTCCACAGTTAAATTATTTCAACCGAAAATTTAATGTATTTCTCATTTCCCGTCGGTCACTTCGTATTCACAGAGCTCCCCCTAACTTGTGATCTTGTGCCAGACTTAGCTAGCTGAGGAAAGCACCTCATTTCAGTAAGAGTAACCTAATAGTTGCGTTGAATAAATGTAATTTGGCTTTGATAGTGTATGAATATTTACGATATGACTACCTACCCGCCTTTTTCAAAAGAAATCGACAAGTTTAAATTGTATCTGCAGAAAATCATTGAATTCATGTCTCATGATAGCGGATTCTTTCAATTTGGCTTCATCAAATTTAAAATTTGCTCACTTGTCAAAGATGTTGATGTCGACTTGGGTAATTGTGCATGAAGGAGTTCTTTTCACGCATTTCTTTTTTTCAATGATTGCCACTCGATTCTTTCATTTTGAAATTTCATCTTTTAAATCAGGAGTCATTTATTTTAGGCGTGTGGGTGTGTAAGGGGGAAAAGAGAACGAGATAGTACATGTCTTTGAAATGGTTTTGTGTTTACTGAGCAAATAACTCACTTTCTGTATCACTATACACACATACGTAAATATATATATATATATATATATATATATATATATATCATAAAATATATAAATATGAATATATATTATATACATGACAATGTGCAGCAAGATTGATAATCTATATATGTATTCACACGTACACCACACACACACACTTTTTATATATTTTCTGTTTATACGTTATTTCAAAGATACAATTTATTTAAGTCAATGGTCGGTTTTAATTAAACAGTATTAATTACATTTACCGACCTGAATGTTCGAGAAATTTTTAGAAAAATATACATTCTTCTATATATATATATATATATATAAAAGAAATATGTTGTAGTGGTTCCAACTTGAGAGAAAAGTATTATTTAAGTCAAATTTTTATTTTTTAATTAAAAAAAGTATTAACTTTTTTTTTTACCAAATTACAACCAAAACGTTATATATATATATAATGTATATATATATATATATATATATATATATATATATATATATATATATATATATATATATATATATATATATATATATATATATATATATATATATATATATATATATATATATATATATATATATAAAGAGAGAGAGAGAGAGAGAGAGAGAGAGAGAGAGAGTGCTTATTTTCTTAAACAGTAAAATTAATAACAGGACGAAATTGAGCAGATTACTAGTAATATATCCTCCAGTATGACAAGCGATTTCTGGATAATCTCCTCAAAGATGAAGAAGATACTTGAAGCATCAGAAATATGGAACTAGAGAGAGATGTTAAGGATACCTTGGACCAAACATATATATTTTGACGATAAAACTTTGTTTTTATTAAGTTTTGGACATTTTTTTCATCATCGTATACTAATTTTTAAATATATATATATATATATATATATATATATATATATATATATATATATACAAAGAAATCACACATAGAATCAATCAGCAATATTAATGCTATTATTGGCGACATCCATTAATATTGCTGATTAATTCTATGTGTGATTATTTTTGTATATAAATTATATGCTGCCTAATGTTTTATGTTTTTATATATATATATATATATAGTTTTAAGGTGTATATATTTATGGAATAAAATGCTCATTATCAGAGATAGAGCGTATGTAAATATAAATATAAAGTGAACATTGAAGTCAACACTCAGAGGCGACAGGCTGTTTCCTGCTAGACACAATCGTCGCTGTCTGACGATTGCAACTAGCATGAAACAGCCTCTCGCCTCTGAGTGTTGACTTCAATGTTCACTTTTATATATATATATATATATATATATATATATATATATATATATATATATATATATATTGCCTAAAAATTTTATTGTACAGTGAGCTCTCCACTGACTGTCACGGCAGACGGGCGCCAAAGAAGCGATTCAAAAGATTGTCTAAAAATCATTTGGTGCCTAGCTGAGAACCGTGATGCCTGGCGTTGCACCACCAAGTATGCTGTCTTCTTTGAAAATACTTGCAGCTGCAGGCCTGCTATCATGGACAAGAGGCAAAGGAGGAAGTACTGCAATGCTATGCCATCGAGCTCAGGCCGGACTTTGAGCTGCAACTACTGCGACTGTGTATGGTTGTCCTGCAAGCGACGTGTACAGACTCCCTCTCGTTTTGCGGAGCTAAGCCGTGACGATTATGATACATAAGTGTATATTACTCCCTGATATATATATATATATATATATATATATATATATATATATATATATCGTTTGTAGCCTTTAACATATGTTATCTTTGCGTCATCTCTCCGTTCTGCCTTTGCATTTAATTCAATCTCACCACTTAGTCTAATCATTTTCCTCTGTCCCTCTTACCTCTTAGTATAAATAGGTAAAATAATATATAAAAAAAATAATAATGAAATTCATAAATAAAATAAGACAATAATATTTAATCCTTATTTAAAATAAATTAAATAAAAAAATAAAAAATAAACTGTTCCTGCCGGAAATATGGATATCCCGCCAAAAAAACATTAAATTCAATTTCTTCACCACGATTCTACATACGGGCAACACGTGTCAGACTTCTCTCTGGAATATTGCGTGTAATAATACGATGTAACTTCTTCCTATCACACGCATATATCTATCTATCTATCTCTCTCTCTCTCTCTCTCTCTCTATATATATATATATATATATATATATATATATATATATATATATATAGATATTTTATTTTAAAAAAATATGTATGTAAATTTGCATTAATATTATAAATTAATTGATTTAAAATATGGTTATTTTCAGTTCAACCATGTTGCAGAGACCGGTAATTTTATTTTGAAATGTTGGGAGGAGTAACTTTTAAAAACCGGGTGCTAAAAAATGGTTTTTCCATTCATTAAAGAAGTCCTTCCCAGCAAATATATGAGGTTAAGTGTCGTCTGAATTTTAAAAAAAAAAAAAAAAAAAAAAAAAAAAAAATTTATCCACTCATTAACTAAATATTTTCCTTTTTAATTTTATTTTCCCAGCAAATATATGATATTTTGTCGTTTGTTTAGATATTTGGAGAACATTGTCGGCTGAGACTACCATTAACGGGGCGCGTAAGCACCGAAGAAGTCTTGAGAATAATCGAAACAATAAAAGACATTTATACTCAGAATCAAAAAGGGGGCAGCAGAGATTTCCTGGATAGCTAATGAGGGCTTGGTAAATATGACACTCATAAGACATATCGACGGCAAAAGGCATAGGGGAGGTCAGCAGGCAATCGACGAGACGAGTTTATATGAATGGATTGCGGTATGGGTGTGTGAGTGGTGAAGGGAGTTCATGCTTAACAGGCAGTCGTAGTTTACGTTTCGTTCTATTTAGAAGACAAATAGAAATGTTTGGAACATTAAACTAGAAAAATCAAACAATACAGCATCCAATTATTCTCCATACGTTTTAGTTGTTATTCAGACAATAAAAAAATATCTTCAAACTTCTGTAAAAGCTCTTCACTATCAATGACTCTTTGCAAATCAATTTTAATTATGAAATCATTTTCTCTCGGTCGTTTTATAACGTTCCAGCTTTTTTAAATATTCAGCGTTTTTTTATGTTTTATCTGGTCTTTTCATCCTAAATATTGTATTTCTCTTCGTAAATTCTTCGATGTCTCCTCACTTTCTTTCTTTGATCTTTTTTTCTTTTCTTTAATCATTTTTATTCATTTTTCTTTCCTCTTTTTCTTTCCTCTTTTTTCTTTCTTTTTATTTAATTATTTTCATTCTTTTTCTTGATTCCTTTCTTTCATTTTTCTTAAGTCTATTTTATTCATTTTTCCTTATATTTCATTCTTTCTTTTTCTTCCTAATTTTTTCTTTGTTCATTTTCTTCCTTCTTTCTTTCTTTCTTTCTTTATTCCTTTCTATCTTTTCTATTTTTCCTTTAATCATTTCTATTTATTATCTTTCCTCTTTTTCTTTCTTTCTTTTCCTTTAATCATTTTCATTCTTTTTTCATGTTTTCTTCCTTTCTTTTTTCTCTAGTGTTTTTATTCATTTTTCTTCCTTTTCTTTTCTTTCTTCCTATCTTATTCTTTAATCATTTTCCTTTCCTCATTCTTTCTTTCTTTTCTTTAACCTGTTTTTTCATTTTTGTTTCCTCTTTTTGTTTTAATATTTTCATTCTTTTTCTTGATGCCTTTATTTCTTGTTTCTTTAGTCCTTTTAATTCATTTTTCGTTCCTCTGTTTTCTTTAAATATTTTTATTTCTTACTTCTTTCATTTTTTTAATTACATTTAGTCATTTTCTTTCCTTATTTTTCTTAAATCATTTCTTCTATCCTTTCTTTCTTTATTCTTCAATCTTTTTCTTCATTTTTTACTTCCTTTATTCATTTTCCTTCCTTTATTTCGTTCTCTGTTTTTTCTTTGTTTCTTCTGTTTATTCTCTAATTCCTTTTTTTCTGAATTCATTCGCATGCGATTTATAAATTACTTTTGCTCAGCTTATTTTTATTTCCCTTTTCTGTATCTTCTTCGTTTCATTTAATCTTTTTCTTTCTTATTTTTTTATTATCAGTTTCTATTTTTCCAATCTTTTTTTTTTCGTTTTTATCTTCGTCCATGCATTTCGTCTTCTTCTTTTCATTTTTGATTTCCCATTTATTTATTTCATATTTTTTCATTCTTTTCCTTCAGTTCCTTCTTTCCTTTATCCATGATTATTTTTCTTCATTTAATGCGCTTACTAGCATCTTTTGTCAAACCTTTTTACAACCCTATTTTTTATTATTATCATTATTCAACATGGCGTTCCGCTTGAATGACTAAGCAATTTTCAGTTGATCGTCTTTTCCCGCTCGTCGCTTTCATGGTTTTCAATGAGTAATGACACTCTCCGGTTCCAGTATACACGTTTCTTTTCATCCAGCAGTCATTTTATCAATTGCATTCATCACCAACCTCACTTTCACGAAGCTTCCATGTAGCTTCCCATACAATTCGCGTTAACAACCGCTAAATGTCAAATATACTGACAAATTGAAGAGGACATTTCGTTGGGACAATTGCCGAAAAGACCTCATCTTCAGGTGGTGCAAAGAGTTTTGAAGTAATAATATGGAAGATAAAATAAACGTGTTGATGCACGTTTATAAGAAAAATTAAATTATCAAAAGAACCTTTAACGTCCAAGTTTCGCTGGATATAAATGCTAAACCACTTTTTAAAAAGCGCTTATAAAATTCAAAATTAACAAAGAAATGGACAGAAAATTCCCTTCACAGATAAAACCTGCGATAAAAACAAAAAAGCATTGGCTTAACAGAATCAGTTTTTCAACCATTTTCTTGTATTTAACATGTGAATTTTTGATGTTATTTAAAGCCTGTACCTGAACAGGTTTTACTCTCGTCCGTATATTTGTTTCTTTCTTTCTTTCTTATAGACCTTCGTTATGACTTTATCGTTTTTACGGTTTTCTTTCTTTCTCTCTTTCGTTCTTTCTTTCTTTCCTTATTTCTTTCTTTTATATAATAAATAACTTTATCATTTTCTACGGTTTTCGTTCTTTCTCTCTTTCGTTCTTTCTTTCTTTCTTTCCTTCTTTCTTTCTTTTATATAATAAATAACTTTTATCCTTTTTCATTTTATTTCTCTTCGTTCATATTTTTTTTCTTTCAAATTTTTTTTTTTTGGGACGTTCCTTCTTTCTTTCTTTTTATATAATAAATAACTTTATCATTTTTACGTTTTCGCTTAGTTCCTTTTCTTTTTCCTCTTTCTTATTTTCTTTCTTTCTTATAAACCTTCGTTATAACTTTATCATTTTCTACGTTTTTTTTTTCATTCTTTCTTTCTTTCTTTTAGACCTTCGTTATAATTTTCTACGGTTTTCTTTTTTTCTTATGGACCTTCATTATAACTTTATCATTTTCTACGCTTTTCTATCTTTCTTTCTTTTAGACTTTCGTTATAACCTTATCATTTTTTACCGTTTCTTTCTTTCTCTTTTTTGTTCTTTCTTTTTCGCTTTCTTTCTTTCTTTCTTTTTCTTTTTTTTTATATAATAAATAATTTTATCATTTTCTACATTTTTTTTCGTTTTCTTTTTATTTTCTTTTCTTTTTCTTTCTTTTCTTTTTTCTTTTTCTTTCTTTTCTTTCTTTCTTATAGACCTTCGTTATAACTTTATTGTTTTTTTTTGTTTTTTTTTACAGTTTCCTTTCTTTCTTCTGCTATCATGGATAAAAAAAACTTCCATTTTTTTTTTTTTTTTTTTGCTACTTAAAATTAACAAACGAATGAACAGAAAATTAGCTACACAGATCAAATTGGCCCTTCCAGCTTGTGGAAACTTGTTCCTGTTGACAGTTTATTCTCTCGCACTTCTCACTCGTGGAACTCTCTGAGTTTCTTGCTTTCCGGTTAAGTTTGACCATAAAAAATTTAAATGCAATTTCAATCGTTATCTTCAGTCTACTTAATCCCTGTTATTTATTGTTCGCTCCCCTTAATAGAGTTTTTTGTCTCATATTCTTTCAAATTCATTAAACCCTTGCATCATAGTGGCTTTATTGTCTTACATTGAGTGAAATGATTGAAAAAAAAGTAAAAATAGTAACCTTGAACGTTTTTCTCTTCACTCAATTGAAGGTAGTAAACGAGTTTCCTATAAATAGCAAAGCAATTTAATTTTAAAACATATATAAAAAAATAATTGTTTATTTATAAAGACCCATAATGTTCTTTATTTAAAGGTATAGACCTCCAGAACTGACGGTCTATTTCGTCGTTCCACTGGGAGAAAAAGCATTAACTTAACAGAGTCATTTTTTTATACATTTTCCTTATTTTTAACATGTGGAATTATTGATGATATTTCAAGCCTGAACCTGAACAAGTTTTACTCTCGTCCGTATCATCTCCATAGAATAATATCAGCACAAAACCATTACCTCAACTCTAAAAAAACAGACACAAACATTTTATATAATCGTTATGAAATAGAAATGTCAATCATAAGGTAAAGTCTGTTCTTCTTTAGTTACAATACTTTTTATGATAGAAGCACAAAGCGGATTTCAAACCAAGAATTAACCTCTCCGGATTTCAAATCTATACTTCCAGGTAGTATCTTAACTTTTCAATTGTGATACAAGAGCAAGCTGAATGTAATACATGTTTCTCTGTAAAATTCCATACTATTCTTCAGCCAATACAAGACCTAAGAGTCATTCAAGGCAGAAGAATTAAGCAGTTATAGATAAATAAAAAGTGCATATTATTGGATATATAGGATAAAAAAGATTGACCATAGACTTGATGAGGTTAAATTTGTAGTGTTCCAGGAAGCATGCTCTCAGGAGTCTGTTCCATAAAGCAACAGATTTTGAGGAAGGTTGTCTGGGTGGATCTTCCTCCTTACCAATGGAATATGAAGGTAATTACGATATCGGATCTGAGTAGTAATTCTAATGGACTGAACTAATGAAACTAGCGAATATAGCTTATCTAAACTTGTTATTGAAATAATGATAGATTAGTGAGAAGCAAACAATGCTTCGTCTCTGGGAAAGGGGTTATAGCCTGGACAATAATTAATCATACTCCAGACAGTATAAACGCCTAGAGAGACGATTGCGTAGCTTCATTGCAGATATAGCATCAATAGTCCATTTTTTTTTATCTCAGCCGACACTTACAAAAGTGCATGGCAGGAGGAATAAGGTAGCTTCTGGTACAGTACAAGGAGACGACTATTTTCTCAGTCGCTTCAGCCATTGATTGAATACATATGAGTTCTGCTTGACGTCAGGGGTAAGCTTCAGTTCCCATGAATATTCAAAGCAAGGTGCCTTATTGAACGTACGACCATTCTTCATGACAAGAGTAAACACAGGGTCTGCTCTGTAAGGATGAAACTTTACAATATTGGTCTTGTAGCTGTTGAATGTGTTTACCACTTTAATATTTATTTTTATTGGATACTCGTTTTTGAATAGACTCCCCTTTTATTTATCATTCGAATCCTACAGGAGAACACATATTTTTCTTTAATAAAATTTTTCAAATATTCAGGCCGGTAAACAAAAATAAATAAACATATTGTTTAATGAATGAACGTAGCGTTTACTCAAATACAAGTATCCACTAAAAATAAGGTTTAAAATTATTAAAAAATCTGTTGGGTTAATAAAAACTCAATTCCTTCTTTAGAAATTGCTTTGTTTACGTTTGAATGAGAAAGGGAGCAAATATGAAAATTTCGAGAGTCTATGACGAGAAGAATTTCGCCGAACGGCCTGATCGGCTAAGTTCTTCTTAGATCAGTCGGTTTAGAGCACATCGGATCTAACGACGGTTCCCCACTGTTCCAGGTTCGAATCCTGCCGGAGAGCGAATAGACGGAAGTAAGTAAATATACTGTTTTATAAATAAACTGTGCATCTACTCAAACTCGAGAATCCGCTAAAAAAAATAACGATAAATTCTGTCTCGTTAATAAAAAAAAATATGGCTCTTTCTTTAGAAAATTGTTTTTGAATGCTACAAGTTAGTTTTTTTTTCCACTGAGCTAATTGCCCAATGCATATGAAAATGAATTTAAAAGACTTAGAATTTCAAATCTAGTTCTCAAAATAGTATCCTTCCTTTTTAATCGTGATGCTAAAAGTAATGTATATCTGTTCTTCTTTCATTACAACAGGATTAAAAACTAAAACACAAAGCATATCAAAATAACATCCACCCCCACCCCAGAATTCCAAATACAGTTTGTGATGGAGTCTCTTTTCTTCTAAATAGTTGAAACAGGTATAGATCAAAAAGTAATACCTGTTCGCTTTTAATTACAACTGATTAATAACAGACACACACAAGGCGCACCAAAACGAACGCAAAAGTATATATATTTTATTCAGTCGAGTTAGCTTGAACATTGATGAGTCTATCACGCTAACCATTACGATCCTGCATCAAGGTCGGAAGTTCATCAAAGAGGCACTCTCTTTCAAAACTGATCAATACAGGTGATTGCTATGCGACGAACTCGACTTGATGGCGAGGTGTCCAGAACCATAGGTCACCCATGAGTTCTTGTTTTGCTCGCCAGCAGTGTCCTGCAAAGTGTATTCTGCGTTCACGTAAGATTGTAGAAATATCAGTGAAGGGTCCTTAGAGCTGTGATTTAGTTTGGATGTTGTCACCAAGAGATGTTAAGCATATCTCTCTGCATCCAAGTGTAGGTTCCATCAAGCTTAGACACTAGGGTTTAAGATTGTAGAAATATCAGTGAAGGGTCCTTAGAGCTGTGATTTAGTTGGATGTTGTCACCAAGAGATGTTAAGCATAGCTCTCTGCATCCAAGTTTAGGTTTCATCAAGCTTAGACATTAGGGTTTAAGATTGTAGAAATATCAGTGAAGGGTCCTTAGAGCTGTGATTTAGTTGGATGTTGTCACCAAGAGATGTTAAGCATAGCTCTCTGCATCCAAGTGTAGGTTTCATCAAGTTTAGACATTAGGGTTTAAGATTGTAGAAATATCAGTGAAGGGTCCTTAGAGCTGTGATTTAGTTGGATGTTGTCACCAAGAGATGTTAAGCATAGGTCTCTGCATCCAAGTGTAGGTTTCATCAAGCTTAGACACTAGGGTTTAAGATTGTAGAAATATCAGTGAAGGGTCCTTAGAGCTGTGATTTAGTTGGATGGTGTCACCAAGAGATGTTAAGCATAGTTCTCTGCATCCAAATGTAGGTTCCATCAAGCTTAGACACTAGGGTTTAAGATTGTAGAAATATCAGTGAAGGGTCCTTCGAGCTGTGATTTAGTTGGATGTTGTCACCAAGAGATGTTAAGCATAGCTCTCTGCATCCAAGTGTAGGTTCCATCAAGCTTAGACACTAGGGTTTAAGATTGTAGAAATATCAGTGAAGGGTCCTTCGAGCTGTGATTTAGTTGGATGTTGTCACCAAGAGATGTTAAGCATAGCTCTCTGCATCCAAATGTAGGTTCCATCAAGCTTAGACACTAGGGTTTAAGATTGTAGAAATATCAGTAAAGGGTCCTTCGAGCTGTGATTTAGTTGGATGTTGTCACCAAGAGATGTTAAGCATAGCTCTCTGCATCCAAGTGTAGGTTTCATCAAGCTTAGACATTAGGGTTTAAGATTGTAGAAATATCAGTGAAGGGTCCTTCGAGCTGTGATTTAGTTGGATGTTGTCACCAAGAGATGTTAAGCATAGCTCTCTGCATCCAAGTGTAGGTTTCATCAAGCTTAGACATTAGGGTTTAAGATTGTAGAAATATCAGTGAAGGGTCCTTCGAGCTGTGATTTAGTTGGATGTTGTCAACATTAGGGTTTAAGATTGTAGAAATATCAGTGAAGGGTCCTTAGAGCTGTGATTTAGTTGGATGGAGATGTTAAGCATAGCTCTCTGCATCCAAATGTAGGTTCCATCAAGCTTAGACACTAGGGTTTAAGATTGTAGAAATATCAGTGAAGGGTCCTTAGAGCTGTGATTTAGTTGGATGTTGTCACCAAGAGATGTTAGCTCTCTGCACATGTAGGTTCCATCAAGCTTAGACATTAGGGTTTAAGATTGTAGAAATATCAGTGAAGGGTCCTTAGAGCTGTGATTTAGTTGGATGTTGTCACCAAGAGATGTTAAGCATAGCTCTCTGCATCCAAATGTAGGTTCCATCAAGCTTAGACACTAGGGTTTAAGATTGTAGAAATATCAGTGAAGGGTCCTTAGAGCTGTGATTTAGTTGGATGTTGTCACCAAGAGATGTTAAGCATAGCTCTCTGCATCCAAATGTAGGTTCCATCAAGCTTAGACACTAGGGTTTAAGATTGTAGAAATATCAGTGAAGGGTCCTTAGAGCTGTGATTTAGTTGGATGTTGTCACCAAGAGATGTTAGCATAGCTCTCTGCATCCAAGTGTAGGTTCCATCAAGCTTAGACACTAGGGTTTAAGATTGTAGAAATATCAGTGAAGGGTCCTTAGAGATGTTAAGCATAGTTCTCTGTGATTTAGTTGGATGTTGTCACCAAGAGATGTTAAGCATAGCTCTCTGCATCCAAGTGTAGGTTCCATCAAGCTTAGACATTAGGGTTTAAGATTGTAGAAATATCAGTGAAGGGTGAGCTGTGATTTAGTTGGATGTTGTCCAAGAGATGTTAAGCATAGCTCTCTGCATCCAATGTAGGTTCCATCAAGCTTGACACTAGGGTTTAAGATTGTAGAAATATCAGTGAAGGGTCCTTAGAGCTGTGATTTAGTTGGATGTTGTCACCAAGAGATGTTAAGCATAGCTCTCTGCATCCAAATGTAGGTTCCATCAAGCTTAGACACTAGGGTTTAAGATTGTAGAAATATCAGTGAAGGGTCCTTCGAGCTGTGATTTAGTTGGATGTTGTCACCAAGAGATGTTAAGCATAGCTCTCTGCATCCAAGTGTAGGTTCCATCAAGCTTAGACACTAGGGTTTAAGATTGTAGAAATATCAGTGAAGGGTCCTTCGAGCTGTGATTTAGTTGGATGTTGTCACCAGCTGTGATTTAGTTGGATGTTGTCACCAAGAGATGAATAGCTCTCTGCATCCAAGTGTAGGTTTCATCAAGCTTAGACATTAGGGTTTAAGATTGTAGAAATATCAGTGAAGGGTCCTTAGAGCTGTGATTTAGTTGGATGTTGTCACCAAGAGATGTTAAGCATAGCTCTCTGCATCCAAGTGTAGGTTCCATCAAGCTTAGACATTAGGGTTTAAGATTGTAGAAATATCAGTGAAGGGTCCTTAGAGCTGTGATTTAGTTGGATGTTGTCACCAAGAGATGTTAAGCATAGCTCTCTGCATCCAAGTGTAGGTTTCATCAAGCTTAGACATGAAGGGTTTAAGATTGTAGAAATATCAGTGAAGGGTCCTTAGAGCTGTGATTTAGTTGGATGTGATTTTGTCACCAAGAGATGTTAAGCATAGCTCTCTGCATCCAAATGTAGGTTCCATCAAGCTTAGACACTAGGGTTTAAGATTGTAGAAATATCAGTGAAGGGTCCTTCGAGCTGTGATTTAGTTGGATGTTGTCACCAAGAGATGTTAAGCATAGCTCTCTGCATCCAAGTGTAGGTTCCATCAAGCTTAGACATTGGGGTTTAAGATTGTAGAAATATCAGTGAAGGGTCCTTAGAGCTGTGATTTAGTTGGATGTTGTCACCAAGAGATGTTAAGCATAGCTCTCTGCATCCAAGTGTAGGTTTCATCAAGTTTAGACATTAGGGTTTAAGATTGTAGAAATATCAGTGAAGGGTCCTTAGAGCTGTGATTTAGTTGGATGGTGTCACCAAGAGATGTTAAGCATAGTTCTCTGCATCCAAATGTAGGTTCCATCAAGCTTAGACATTAGGGTTTAAGATTGTAGAAATATCAGTGAAGGGTCCTTTGGATTTAGTTGGATGTTGTCACCAAGAGATGTTAAGCATAGCTCTCTGCATCCATGTAGGTTCCAAGCTTAGTAGGTTTAAGATTGTAGAAATATCAGTGAAGGGTCCTTAGACATTTAGTTGGATGTTGTCACCAAGAGATGTTAAGCATAGCTCTCTGCATCCAAGTGTAGGTTCCATCAAGCTTAGACAAGATTGTAGAAATATCAGTGAAGGGTCCTTAGAGCTGTGATTTAGTTGGATGTTGTCACCAAGAGATGTTAAGCATAGCTCTCTGCATCCAAGTGTAGGTTTCATCAAGCTTAGACATTAGGGTTTAAGATTGTAGAAATATCAGTGAAGGGTCCTTAGAGCTGTGATTTAGTTGGATGTTGTCACCAAGAGATGTTAAGCATAGCTCTCTGCATCCAAATGTAGGTTCCATCAAGCTTAGACACTAGGGTTTAAGATTGTAGAAATATCAGTGAAGGGTCCTTAGAGCTGTGATTTAGTTGGATGTTGTCACCAAGAGATGTTAAGCATAGTTCTCTGCATCCAAGTGTAGGTTCCATCAAGTTTAGACATTAGGGTTTAGATTGTAGAAATATCAGTGAAGGGTCCTTAGAGCTGTGATTTAGTTGGATGTTGTCACCAAGAGATGTTCATAGTTCTCTGCATCCAAATGTAGGTTCCATCAAGCTTAGACATTAGGGTTTAAGATTGTAGAAATATCAGTGAAGGGTCCTTAGAGCTGTGATTTAGTTGGATGTTGTCACCAAGAGATGTTAAGCATAGCTCTCTGCATCCAAGTGTAGGTTTCATCAAGCTTAGACACTAGGGTTTAAGATTGTAGAAATATCAGTGAAGGGTCCTTAGAGCTGTGATTTATGTTGTTGAGATGTTGTCACCAAGAGATGTTAAGCATAGGGCTCTCTGCATCCAAATGCATCCAAGTGTAGGTTTCATCAAGCTTAGACACTAGGGTTTAAGATTGTAGAAATATCAGTGAAGGGTCCTTCGAGCTGTGATTTAGTTGGATGTTGTCACCAAGAGAGCATAGCTCTCTGCATCCAAGTGTAGGTTCCATCAAGCTTAGACACTAGGGTTTAAGATTGTAGAAATATCAGTGAAGGGTCCTGTGATTTAGTTGGATGTTGTCACCAAGAGATGTTAAGCATAGCTCTCTGCATTTAGGTTTTGGACATTTTTAAGATTGTAGAAATATCAGTGAAGGGTCCTTCGAGCTGTGATTTAGTTGGATGTTGTCACCAAGAGATGTTAACATAGCTCTCTGCATCCAAGTGTAGGTTCCATCAAGCTTAGACACTAGGGTTTAAGATTGTAGAAATATCAGTGAAGGGTCCTTAGAGCTGTGATTTAGTTGGATGTTGTCACCAAGAGATGTTAAGCATAGCTCTCTGCATCCAAGTGTAGGTTTCATCAAGCTTAGACATTAGGGTTTAAGATTGTAGAAATATCAGTGAAGGGTCCTTAGAGCTGTGATTTAGTTGGATGTTGTCACCAAGAGATGTTAAGCATAGCTCTCTGCATCCAAATGTAGGTTCCATCAAGCTTAGACATTAGGGTTTAAGATTGTAGAAATATCAGTGAAGGGTCCTTCGAGCTGTGATTTAGTTGGATGTTGTCACCAAGAGATGTTAAGCATAGCTCTCTGCATCCAAGTGTAGGTTTCATCAAGCTTAGACATTAGGGTTTAAGATTGTAGAAATATCAGTGAAGGGTCCTTAGAGCTGTGATTTAGTTGGATGTTGTCACCAAGAGATGTTAAGATGTCTGCATCCAGCATAGGCTCTTAGACTAGGGCATAGAAATATCAGTGAAGGGTCCTTAGAGCTGTGATTTAGTTGGATGTTGTCCAAGAGATGTTCATAGCTCTCTGCATCCAAATGTAGGTTCCATCACTTAGACACTAGGGTTTAAGATTGTAGAAATATCAGTGAAGGGTCCTTAGAGCTGTGATTTAGTTGGATGTTGTCACCAAGAGATGTTAAGCATAGCTCTCTGCATCCAAGTGTAGGTTTCATCAAGCTTAGACATTAGGGTTTAAGATTGTAGAAATATCAGTGAAGGGTCCTTAGAGCTGTGATTTAGTTGGATGTTGTCACCAAGAGATGTTAAGCATAGCTCTCTGCATCCAAGTGTAGGTTCCATCAAGCTTAGACACCAAATGTCCAAGTGTAGGTTCTGTGATTTAGTTGGATGTTGTCATCAAGAGATGTTAAGCATAGCTCTCTGCTTAGTTTCATCAACTTAGACATTAGGGTTTAAGATTGTAGAAATATCAGTGAAGGGGAGCTGTGATTTAGTTGGATTGTCAAGAGATTGCTCTCTGCATCCAAAGAAGTTCCATCAATCTTAGACACTAGGTTTAAGATTGTAGAAATATCAGTGAAGGGTCCTTAGAGCTGTGATTTAGTTGGATGTTGTCACCAAGAGATGTTAAGCATAGCTCTCTGCATCCAAATGTAGGTTCCATCAAGCTTAGACACTAGGGTTTAAGATTGTAGAAATATCAGTGAAGGGTCCTTAGAGCTGTGATTTAGTTGGATGGTGTCACCAAAAGATGTTAAGCATAGCTCTCTGCATCCAAGTGTAGGTTCCATCAAGCTTAGACACTAGGGTTTAAGATTGTAGAAATATCAGTGAAGGGTCCTTAGAGCTGTGATTTAGTTGGATGTTGTCACCAAGAGATGTTTAGCATAGCTCTCTGCATCTTAGAGCAAGATGTAAGTTCCATCAAGCTTAGACACTAGGGTTTAAGATTGTAGAAATATCAGTGAAGGGTCCTTAGAGCTGTGATTTAGTTGGATTTTGTCACCAAGAGATGTTAAGCATAGCTCTGCATCCAAATGTAGGTTCCATCCAAATAGGGTTTAGGTTCAGTGAATAGAGCTTAGACATGTTAAGCAGGGTTTCAAGCTTAGATTAGGGTTTAAGATTGTAGAAATATCAGTGAAGGGTCCTTAGAGCTGTGATTTAGTTGGATGTTGTCACCAAGAGATGTTAAGCATAGCTCTCTGCATCCAAAGTGTAGGTTTCATCAAGTCCTTAGACAGCATAGCTCTCTGCAAAATGTAGGTTTTAGACATTAGGGTTTAAGATTGTAGAAATATCAGTGAAGGGTCCTTAGAGCTGTGATTTAGTTGGATGTTGTCACCAAGAGATGTTAAGCATAGTTTCCATCTTCTGCATCCAAATGTGAAGGGTCCTTCCATAGTTGGATGCTGTCACCAAGAGAGACACCAAGGGTTTAAGATTGTAGAAATATCAGTGAAGGGTCCTTAGAGCTGTGATTTAGTTGGATTTTGTCACCAAGAGATGTTAAGCATAGCTCTCTGCATCCAAATGTAGGTTCCATCAAGCTTAGACACTAGGGTTTAAGATTGTAGAAATATCAGTGAAGGGTCCTTAGAGCTGTGATTTAGTTGGATGTTGTCACCAAGAGATGTTAAGCATAGCTCTCTGCATCCAAGTGTAGGTTCCATCAAGCTTAGACACTAGGGTTTAAGATTGTAGAAATATCAGTGAAGGGTCCTTAGAGCTGTGATTTAGTTGGATGTTGTCACCAAGAGATGTTAAGCATAGCTCTCTGCATCCAAGTGTAGGTTATATCATGCTTAAACCTGAGGGTTTTATTTAATGTCCAGGCAGTGGCACCATTAGCACCACATCTACTGTGTCTCAAACGAATCTCTGCTTGAGGTTGTATGGAAGATCAGATTTCCAGATTACATCCATTTTATTCAAGGCGGACCATGTTTCTGCTATGCTAATTTTCACATTCTTTTCAGTAGAATATATTTCTATTCCTAGGTGTGTAAAAAAAGACATGTTTTATTGATTCACCTGAAACACTTTGTATTGAGCTTTGCTGGTTGAAATCTCTTGGGAAATATACCTGATATTTTAGATACTAAGATCAAGCAAATCATTGAACATCCTCTTGACATTTAAAGCTGGAAACTTTTCAGAGGCAGAACTTGAAACGTTTTGATAAAAAAAAACACCGAAAATAAAAAAAGCAGTGGGTCTTGAAACATTCCTCTGGAGGTCAGAAAAACTTGCAATTTCAACAATATTCTACTTCAACTCTGTAGCGCCACATATACTGAAATCAGAAAAAGATGGACAGAAGGCTGCATACTTCCTTTCCCAAAGAAAGGAGATCTCGGATCACACTCACTTCCATTGCAGCAAACATTTACAGCTCAACAGACTACAACCGGAAGTAGAAATGATGTTCCGATAAAATCAAAATGGCTTTTCAAAAAAATAGATCAACTATTGGACAAATTCTCTCTTATTGAGAGCGTTAGGTCAAAGAATGCATAGGCGGCCTTAATTTTTGTTGAGACGAGCCTTCTGGCATACTCGCCACCCCTACCGGCCCCGAGACAGTAACTGCCATAATGATGCTATACTAAAATATCAAATCTTTGGTTAGATCTCCAGACGGAGACACTAACATGTTCGACATCAAAGGAGAAGTCCTCTTGAGTGACACTTTTGCACCTTTTCTTTGGTATCACCCTTGGCTATGTATTGAGAACGTCCCTCGACAAACAAGGTTATCTAGGTTTTGCATTATCTCAAGTCGATATCCTGAAAAAAAAGTTTACAGATATTGACTATGCAAATGACCTAGATATCACTGCAAACACCATTACCAATGCCACATCATCTAGAAAATGCTGCCAATGTTGCATTCTATGCCAATGCCTCTAAAACAGAATTCGTAGCATGCAGAAAAGTATTAGGGTTCAAACTTCAATTTTCAACATAGCTTCTTTCCTTTCTAATCGTGATATAAGTGTCGGTCAAAAAGAAATGCCTGTGCTCCTTTAATTACAATTATTTATTTTTATACATAAAAAAGGAACCTTCATTATTTATCTTTTATTCACCGTCTTCGTTTAGGATTTGAACGATCATGGCTCTCCACAGATTCCCGCTCCTTAAAATGATGTGTGACACTTTACTATCTCTCGCTCTGCCATCCGTTTACACAAAACAAATGGTATGATACATGCTGTTTCTCTTTGTTCCTCGGGTTTATCTCATTGAGACACCGGTTCCCGTACGATTACCGAAGTTAAGCAATGTCGAATCTGGTCAATACCTAGATGGGTGACGGTATGGGAATACCAGGTGCTGTAAACTTTGATGTGCGGGTGGTGAAATGCATAATGGCTGGGAATTGTTAATCGGAGATCCTAGTTCCAATTCCATTTGGGCTCGTTATATTCACTTACGCGCCAACACCCTTGGGAAATGTACGAATTCACCTCTTCCCCATGGCTATGGGTTAATAAGTAAATCATTATTTTTTCTCCCGACCAAAAAAAAATCTTACAATGTAAAAATATTTTTTGACTTTAAATAATGTGCAAAATGTTGATAAGCCGATAAAACGAATCAATCATAAAAACTCTGTTCCTCTTCACTTGAATATGTTCTGTGTGTGTTAAATTTTCCTAGCCTTCTTTCTTTCATGTTTCAACTCATTAATATATTTAGAACGGGGATTAGTTTTTGACTTCTTTTCATGGGTCGTGTCCTTTCAGGACGTAGGCGATCATGTCTCTCCACCTTTCTCTATCCCTTACAGCTCTCAACAAGTTCCTTCCCTCTGCCATCTCCTCCAGACCACGTTCTGTCATCCACTTGCTTAAGCCCGCTAGGTATGTCATGCGTTGTTTTCCTTTGTCTCTCTTTCTCTCGATTCGACCCGTGAGTATCAGATTCTCTAGACCCTCCTTCCTCATTATGTGTCCCAGAGACTTCAGCTGTTTCTTCCTGATGTTAAGTATAAGCCTCCTCCTTGTTTGCATCCTCTCTAAGACTTCATCGTTGCTCACACGCTCGGTCCATGATATCCTTAGCATGCTTCTGTAGAACTACATCTCCGTCGCCTAGAGTCTCTTCTTCATCTTTGAGGAAATCGTCCAACATTCGTTGCCGTAAAGAAAGACAGATATCACGTAACAGCTCAGCATTCTTTTCTTTGTTACCAAAGTAATCCTCCCGTCTACACTGCTCAGCTTTTGGTATACGTCCTTGGCCATCCCAGTGCCTCTACGCATTTCAGTGTCGCATTTAACGACCATGTCAAAACACTACCCAGATATTTAAATCTCCGCGGCTGCTTAATTCTAATGTTCCCGACCTGCAAATCGCATTTCGGGCTCATCCTTTTACTGGAATTGAAGTATTTAAAATAATAATATTATTAAAAAAATTTAATGCAGTTTGAATAGTGATTTTCTAAGCGCTGCTTAGATGTGGCACAAGGCCGGAAGTATGGAGCACCCAGTAAGGATAAATGTAGTTTGAATATATGCGATAGTTTTGTTTTGAAAATCTATTGAATTCATGCCCTTTGAAAATTGTTTTATTTTCCTAGCATTTTCGCTTTTCAAGTAACGCATGTCGTAATGAAGCATTTGGTGTGCAACTCATAAACAATTTACAACAATTTTCTTCTTCATTGATTTTGTATGAACACGACCCTGCTGTAGAGTTGACTTAGCCCATCAAATGTCTGCCTCTACTAAGAAAACGAAAAGAAGAAATATGATACATTTGCTTTCCTTTCTTTCTTTCTTTCTTTCAGAATCATTCTATATCAGAGAGTAATATCGAGTCTTCTAATAAATTCAATGTTAAAACAATACGTCGTTGTTCTCTCTTCGTTAACTTGGAGTGACGACGCATGCGTAGAACAAGCGAATCCTGTGTTACAACAGACAGTAAATTCTCTGTGAGTCAAATCGGATGAGGCCATTTTTTTTTTCGTTATTTATTTTATGGCACCGTTATGCGCTGAGAGGCGTCAGACATGGAGACATTTTTTTCTTCTTTCTTCTTTAGAAGCTTGCTAGAAAAAAAAAAAAAAGAAGACAGACATAACGGGCAGGGAAAAAATAACAGTTGGCAAAGTACGCTGAAAAAAGAACGAAAAATTCTTAAACTGACATAAAAAAAAAAGAATATAAGAATATAACAGAATTATACTTGACCTAAAAAAAAAACGAAACAAAACAAAAAAACGAAGTATAGACAATAAATGTCAAAAGAAAAAGATGAATCTATGTACCGTGTCTTTTCAGGATATGGTCGGTTATAGCTCTCCACAGCTTCCTTTCCTTTGTAGCTTAATGTTACCATCTCTTCCACTCTTGCCATACATTCGAATGATCTTTTTCCTCTCACCATTGCTCAGTTGCGAAGACAGCGAGGCTAACATAAATCAGTTTTAAATAGGTCTCTTTTAGGCACTCCCATCTTATGTCTTTTGACATTCTGAGTGAAGGTTCATAAATTGCAACACAAATGAAGACTGATTCAGTCTAAACATTTACTAGGTTTTTCCTTACAGAGGTCAGAGCCGAATGAAAACAAATTGGGGTCATCAGAACCAAGTAAGTACAGAAATTTAACTGGAAGTATAAAAGACGGCAGAAAGTTTGACACAAAAATCCGAAGACACATTTGAATAGTGATAGACGCCTTCCGAAAAGAACTAAAGTATTTAAAAAATGTTCTTGAATTACTATGTAATATCAATCCTCCTACATGCCACTGAATGCAGGAAAATTTCTCCACACGATGAAGAAGGGACTTGAAGCGACGGAGATATGGTTCTATAGAAGGATACTGAGGATGATCTTGACAGCGCATGCAAACAGTGAGGAAGTTTTAGGTAAAAAGAGAAACAAAGAGAACACATATGCTTCGAATCAGTAACAGGTGAAACTCCTGGCGCCATACAGTGAGTAAAGAAGGGTTGAAGAATTTAACACTCAAAGGATATATTGCAGGCAATAGTAGAAGAAACATCGAGTAACCTAACGAGTTTGTGTAAGTGGTTGGCATAAAAGGGACTGAGAGAGTTAGTAAGTCGATAAACATTTCTAGGAGCTATAGGAAGTTTTGGAAACCCGTTATGGCCAACGTGCTGAAGCTATACATAAAAAAGATCTTAATCTTGGCTTTTACCTTATTGATTTATAGACTGATTCTTTTTTTAAGTTTTATCAACCCTTTGTAGGTTATTTAAAGACAAAAAATATCTTTAGATTGTAAGAATTTTTTTATGAAGATAATAATGGTTTAGTGATACAAGTCTTACTATTTAACCCATAGCCGGAAGAAATATATTCATACCATTCGCAATGTGGATATAACGAAGTCAAACGGAAATTGTATCTCGACTTTCTGTTTAACAATTGCGAGCCATTATCTATTATACGATCTGCACATCCAAACTTACGGCACCTGGTATTCCCAAGTGGTCACCCATCTAGCTACTGACCAGGCTCGACGTTGCTTAATTTCGGTGAGCTTCTTCACGATTTTTGACTATTAGCCCCGTTGTAAATTTAGGACCTATACAATACCCTACAAGTGTGTTGAGTTGTTTCTATTGCATTCGGCACGAAGACCAAGTTTCCCCAAACCATGATGCTTTTGTTATGTGTCTCTAATAAGGGTGATATTATGCCATCTCACATCTTTGAACAGGGTCCCAAGCTCAAATCGGATCGCTATGTGGAGCACAAAGGTTAAGCCGTTTATTCTGAGAGGCTGCCTGCTGAAAGACCGTGTGTGTGGTGGCAGCAAGATTCAGCTTCCTGCCACGCCTTCAGGGAGAGTCAGAAGTGGTTGTCAGATAATTTTTACGTCTGGCCCCACTAACTGGCTTGATTGTAATCCCATGGATTATTACATGTGGGGCATGGATGAGAAAGACCCAACCGCACTGGCTGGGACACGAAAGTCCAGTTGATCGACAGGATTCAGAAGGCGTTTGAGGCTCTCCCTAGCGAAACCGTGAAGGCCGCATGTGCCAGATTGAAGAGTTGGATTGGGGCCGTACTAGATGCTGAGGGTGGCTTCTTTGAACGAATTGTCTTTTCATTATTATAACCTTTTTTGATTATTAGGCCACTTTTCTATTTTCCAATAAATTGTTTTTTGACTTAGATATTCATTTTGTTTTCCTTGAAAAACAAATTGTCAATTTAGCCCGGACGCTATATATATATATATATATATATCGAAGTATAGGATTGGTATTATATTGAAAGGGGGAGTAAACCAAATATTTCTAGATGTTCTTTTCTTATTATGGTTGTATGGTTGAACCTTTTAAAACCCTTTATTATACATTCAACACCATCACTTGATAAGACACCAGAGGTGTTGAAACAAAATGGCTATTTTTGTAGTGATTTTATAACATATTTATGTTATAATTTTCGAATAAATAATTTTATATATATATATATATATATATATATATATATATATATATATAAAAGAGCGAGAGAGGAAGAAAGACGTGACAAGAGGAAAACTTTTTAAGTGGACGCATTTCGTTTTATAAGGAACTTCTTCTAAGACAAATTTAGAAAATTTATTATAAAATAAACTTGGATTCATATACACAGAAAAATATCACTGAAAAAAAAGCTGTAGGCGTTGAACTTTAAATTAGACAGCGTTCTAAAATATTCGAAAATTTCTCGACATTAAGGAAAGGAAAATCAAACTATGGAGGACGTTAAGTGATATAAATTTTGATTTGTTGCTAAAAACTAATGTTGTCGTTGTTGCTACTATTATTATTATTAAAGGAAATTAGTTAACCATTTTCCTTTCATTTTTAAATTTTTTATGATCGTACTTATGTTCGACCGTAAAAATATATTGGCTTGGTGCCATAAAAATACATAATATGTACGACCATAAACATTAAAAAAAAATAACCTAAAATGCTCAACTCTGTCCTGTTCTGCCTTCATATAATTCCCTTCATTTATCTCCCTTAGTGACCTCTCGTTTTTAAGGAACGCTTTTAGACCCAAGCACATCCGAACACTTCCGGCTCAGACCCGCTTCTAGCGAAAGAGCTATAACTGATCCAAGCACGCAATCCTCTAAATATCTCCCATATTCCGATAATCGTCGGTAAGAATTGCGACCCTTTTTCCTCTCCTTGTATATACTCATTGAATATATATATATATATATATATATATATATATATATATATATATATATATGCTGACTTTCTATAGTATTTGACCAAGCGTTCCTTATTATCACCTTTTATACGACATTCGAGCCTTAATTTCATTTCGCTCGTTTTCCCTGTTCCTATTTGTTTGTAACTTCTATTCATGTGGATTCCTAGCATTTCTACTTACATGTAACCATTTATAAAAGAACAATGAAAAGATCTTCAAAAAAACTTTCGGTTCTAGAAGTTATATTGGAACTCAGTCAGTGTTAACGGTTCCCTGCCTTTTATTTTGTTTATTTTATTCCCTTTTCAGTTTTACCTTTTGTTTGGTCGTTAATAAACCTGTAGATAAGCCCTAACGTTGCTTCAGAGTTTTAATTGCAGAAAGGCGTTTAACTGACTGTTTAAACATGCACACGTTTCCGAAAATGAACGCATTTCCAGAGACGGTAGAAGCTCGTTTCTTTTTAATGATAATAAACCGAACTCAACTTATTGAAGTGAAGTTGTGGCCATTTCCTGTTACTGGAGAAAATGTTTTTATCGTTTTTATTTACTGTCTGAAGTAGGCGCACAAAGAGTTCGTGTTTTTCATTGGTTTTAAATTGAAATTTATTTCTTTATCTCTAAATTTCCTGTTTGGTGAACCTCTTCTAGGCGCCGTGAATTAATCTATTTTTAGACTTGACGAAAACTGATGAAATTTAGATCCGTCGCTTTCATCTTATGTTTATTCTTTTTACCTATAGTCTTAATAGAATTAAGTTACCAGAATTTCAAAAAAGAAGCATTGTCAATTATTATTAATTTTTGAATTGAATTACTTTCATCATATTCAGCTTGCTTTTCACCAAATAGTAACACTCATAAGTTGCCTGAATTTCCACGATAAAAGATCGTTAGTGATTTTTAATATGTTACTTGTATTTTTCATTTCTCTAATGGTAATAGTCGTAAGTTGTCTAAATCTATTAGATGAATCACTGTTAATTATTATTTTTGAGTTGTATTCCTTACTTCTAATTCGTTTAGCATTTACAACTCGTAGTAAAAGCCTTAAGCTGGCTTAGTTTACCAAATAAATTATTGTCGATTGCTAAGATAATTTCTTCATCATATTTTTATTGTTTTTTTTTTCTAACTAAAGTCGAAAATAAATGAAGTAATGTTACTTGTACGTTAATTATAATTGACAATGTTTCCTTTCAAGAATTTGAATATGACAATATTTCAATTGTATGTAAAAATGCAAACAAAAAAAAGATGACGGTGTACAGTGTAACCCGGATATGAGACCCGGATATAAGAGAGATTTTCTCTGGTCCCAAATTAGAGCCTGTGTTAATGTATATAAAATAGACCAAACCCGGATATAAGAGAAACCCGGATATAAGAGACGTCTTCTCCGGTCCCGACAACTCTCTTATATCCGGGTTACACTGGATTATGTGTCTGAGGATAATCGGAAATAAAACCAGATTTAAACCACAAACTCAACAGATTTGAATTATTAGTTGATTTATTGAATCGTTTTCTACGACTTATCAACCCTTTGTAGGCTATTTAAAGTCAGAAAATATTTTTAGATCGTAAGAATTGTTTGTTTTGCAGATAATAATGGTTTAGAGATACAAGTCTTACTAATTAACCCATAGGTGTGATGGAGAAGAAGTGTGTTCATACCTTTCCCAAGGGTATTTGTGCGTAAGTGAATATATAACGAAACCAACGGAAATCACTACTCGATTCGGAGATTAACAACTCTGAGATTATTACACAATCCGGACATTCAAGCTTACAACCCGTCGTATTTCCCATGGCGGTCACCCATCTATGTACTAGTCAGGCCCGACCTTAACTTCAGTGATCGTATGGGCATCGGTGTTTCAGCGTGATCTCGCCCTAAGTCTATATTGACCGATGGGTTTTTTTTTTGGGGGGGGGTGTTATTTTTTTTAGTCTAAACAGTAAGGCGCCTAATGATGCTAACAATCTTTATTTCACAAAAACATTTATTTTCCAACATAACCTCCTTCATTGACATACTTAATTCAGTAATGAATCTCATACACACGGGCACATATACATATATACACAAGTACACACAGAAACATACATACATATATATATATATATAGACATATATATATATATAGTGAATATTGAAGTCAACACTCAGAGGCGACCGACTGTTTCATGCTAAATGCAATCGGTTGCCTGACGATAATCGTATAAAGACATATGCACATAAATTCAAACAATATTAAATAAAAATTTCATTATAAATCTAACCTCCTACAGTTAATACCTATATCAGCAAACTAAATAAAAAACGAATACCCTAGTGTAGTAGATATATAAGTACGTGTGTATGTGTGCATGTATGTATATGTGTATATATATTTGTGTATATGTATATGCGTGTATATGTATATATTTATATATGTGTGTGTATGTATAAGTATTTACCATTTAAATTTCATTAATATCATTAGTAACATATCTTCAAAAAGCTATTAATCATTTAAGCATTAATATCAATTATTCATATAAAAAATGAAATATAATTTCCTTAAGAAAAAATGAAAAAAAAAAAACTAGAATGCCCCAAAATTATAATCGGTGAGATGTCTAGAACACTGGAACAACTGGCGGCAAACTACAACTGTCAAAAGAAAAGAAGAAAAAAGAAAGAAACAAACTGAAAAAGCAAAAAGAAAGTAAGAAGGAAAAACAAAGAAAAGGCCAAATAGTCACGACACCCTACACGAACGCACATCCGCGGAGACGAGCGCACATGCGCGAATGAACATCCGCACAGACGGGCGCACAATCGTACACACGAACACAAAAATATGAATAAATTTACACCAATGATAAGTGCATAAAATAAAAAGAAATTGAAAATATAAGCAGTAAATTGCTAATATCCCCTGAAGAGTGAACGGACAGGTCCGCGTACGAAACATGGGATGCTGGACGTAACATCAATCAGCTAATTGATAACTTATTTATTTCCCTTAATCCGATATATATATATATATATATATATATATATATATATATATATATATATATATATGTGTATATGTGTGTGTGTCTGTTTGTGTACAATCATTGTTTCTGTGTCATATATATATTATATATAAAACAATGATTGTTTACACCTGTTTCTGTGTCTGTTTTCAACATAAAACCTTCCTTGTTTGATTGTACTTAATTATTTTTCAATGTAACCACCTTCCTTGTGTATATATATATATATATATATATATGTTCATGCACACACACACGTGTATATATATATATATATATATATATATATATATATATATATATACACACACAAATGAGAGAAAGAACAGATGATTTAAAATTCCACTGTTCGTAGGATTTACTTTTTAAAATAGTGGTTAATAAAAAGTAGAGCAATATATTATTATTTTTTATTATAAAATATAATAATAAAAACACATTGAAGTCGCTACAAAGTATTGTACAATCAAAGTATTGAAACATGAAAGCTTTTTGTGTTGTGTATCGAGTTCAACGTGTTTTATTATAATCTTTTAAAATAAAGTAATAATATATATATATATATATATATATATATATATATATATATATATATATATATATATATATATATATTGTGTTTAAGCTAAAAAATCTCTCATAGATAAAGTCCTTTTAAATATAATATTCAACATAAAAGTTTGAGTATTAATAGTGGATGCAATCTCCACGAAAGTCAGAGTATGAGCAGATAATTTCATATTATTTGTTACCATATATATATATATATATATAAAGAATTAATGGATTTTATTTTTAATCTGAAATATTTCCTTATTAGTTGTATGTTATATACAGTAGGCATCCGTTTATCTCGCGAGACAAAGTAAGCGTCCTGTTTGGTCAAAACGACTGTCCCCTTTAGCATGGGGGACAACCAAAAATCGCAGAAAGTAAGAAGGCTTAAACGTTACGATGCCAATCTCTGTCCGCACAAAACTTTATTGCATAGGGAGCTTCCAAATTGTCTTCATATCCCAGCTTCCTTTCTGAAAACTAGTTCCTCTGGAAATACAAAATTTGACAGGTCAGTTTATTCGATATATAATAATGATATTACAATAATCTAGGTAATCTAGGACAGTTATCATCTCGAAAAAAATGTCTGAATACTTCTGGAATTTACCACGTAATAATAAACACGAAGAAGATGATGATGATGATGATGATGATGCAATTCATGCATACATGATTGTAACATGAAACTCTCAAAATATTCGTCGAAGCTATCCGCATAATACCGATAATGACTCCTTTCAGAATTTCACTCCGTATTTACCGGTTTTATATTACTCAACTCCACCCTTTCCCGAAGGACCCTGCTTGAAATACTGAAAATCTAGCCCATGAGAATTACCAGCTAACAAACAATCAACAACCAACCATACAGATTTGCAATGATATTAAACATTTGATTATCAGGGGATGGTCGCTGAGGAGGATCAAGCGACAGCAAGCATCTTCAAAACGCTAGTGATCTGCACATGACCTTCAAGCTAAATAAACAGGATCCTTCGTCAAATGTATATCTACAAGGTGCAGAAGTTTTGAGAAAAGGTAGTTCGTTAAAAACAAAGAAAACAGTACTGAACTGTTACGTAATATCTGTCCTCCTATATGGCAGGGAAAGCTGAACAATCTCCTCATAAATGAAGAAAAGACTTGAAACAACCGAAATGTAGTTCTACAGAAAGACGCCGAGGATACCATTAGCAATATATTAGCAACGTCGAATTTTTAGAGAAAATAGTAACAAAAAGGAAACCTATACTTAATATCAGGAAGAGACAGTTGGAATTTCAAGGGTATATAATGAGGAAAGGGGGCTTGGAAAATCTGATACTCACAGGGCAGATAGAAGGTAAAAGGGACAGAGGAAAACAATGCATAACCTACCTAGTGAGTTTGAGTAAATGGAGGTCGAACAATGTTAGAAGGAATAACAAAAAGAAAACATTTATTAAGAGCTACAAAAGACAGGAAATTGTGGAGAGCCGTGTTTGCCAAAGTCCTGAAAGTACACGGCACATAAAGAAGTTACAACTGTCATAGCTTACTTTAATATTAGTATATTAGTACTATATATTTCATAAGTTGATCTGCCAAATCTTTTGGTTCCAGATTGAAGGGAACGTCTGTAATGCCTCTTTGGACACGTGAAGACGTTTTGGAAGTTCGCGAGGCAATAAAGTTTTGTGTCGACAGAAATGTAACCTCGCCCTCTCTATAGTCCAGATTTTGCTTCCTTTTGACTTTTGGTTGTTCCCCAAACTGAAGAAGAACCTCAGGGATAGTCGTTTTGAAGACTGTCCCTGACCAAAAAAGGCACTAACTTTCTCCCGTGAGATAAATGGATGCCTCCCATATATAACATTCAAGTAAGAAGGTATGATTTCGGATTAAAAATAAAATCCATTAATTCTTTAGAAATATATGCTCTCGTTTGTGGATTGAGCACTATGGAGGAAAAGGAAAGTTTTAACGGCTGCTGTTGTTTTAAATGCATCGCGTTTCGTTAGGCATTTATATGCCACGTATATAATGCGTTAAAACATTCCTTTCACTGTTGTGAGCCGATAGCTTAGGGGTAAGGGTCTCTGACTGATGTCAAATCTGACGAGTTTCGATCCTGGCTTCAAGCAATCGAATTTCGTTCACTCTGATGAGCTGTCTGCAGATGATATATATATATATATATATATATATATATAACAAATAATATTAAATGTTCACTTATCTGTCTCTAATCTGAGATTAGTCGAGATTACATCCACGATTAATACTCTGTCTCTTGATATTGGTTATTATAATTATAAAGACTGCGAGGCTTAAAGGCGTAAGCGAGTACAAATAAAAAATTCAAAATTGACAAATTTCTCCATTTCACTGAAGCAAACATTAAACTCATGAGCGAGTTCTTATTTCCCCGGCCTTTCCTTTCTTTTTTCTTTCTTTTTCTTCTCCTTTCTCACTAAAATCAAGCAGTCTCTGCTATATCTTTTTTCTGTCTTTTCTTGCAATAAAAACGGAATAGTTCATTATTTATCTGAGGTAATTACAGAGCGTAACGCACGCGCTAACTTACTGATGAATGAGCATGCGAAATAGTAATCATCATCATTATTATTATCATTATTATTATTATTATTATTATTAAATACCAAAAAGAACAAAATTATGAAAAGTACAACGAAACTCGGTTGATACAGACACATTATAAATACATCTGTCCATAAAGAAAAAGTTCCAAATAGTTATAAAAAGAAACCTTTCGTGAAAAACAAGTAGGAAAATCTGGGAAAATATCGACTAAATATGGAATTAACTAATAAATAGAAAATAAAAACTAAATAAATAGCAATTCTTTCTCGGAGCTCAAGAATAAAATTAAAACTTAAAAGATTTTTTTTTTTAACTTTTACATTTAAGAGGAAGAAACAAAAATAAATAAATAAAAAAACACCTGCAGTAAATCTTTAAACAACAAGTCGTAAAAGCCTCTGGAAAGGCGATACTATAAAAATAAAATGCCTTAAGACAAACACTGAAAAGTACAAATTAATATCAGAACGTGGGAATAAAATCATTGAAGTTCATAGAATAAGAAACCTGAGAAAGAATAAAAGAGATTTATATAAACCAGGAGTGGGGGGGATCAAAACGGGACCGAATCTGAAAGAAAAAATTAAAAAATAAATGTCCGAAAAAAAATAGATGACAAAATTAATTAACACCACTCATCTGACGTTAAGTTATTTTTTATTTCTTTTAGTTTTTGTGTGTATCTAAAATTTTTCATAATTTAACCTCTCGAACAGATTATTTTATTAATTATCCCTCTGCAGACCAGGCAAGATCACTTCAAGTCCTCCCACGCATACAAGATTTGTCACAAGGCCTTGTAATAGGTTGAGAAATTGGAAATTTGACTTTGTAAAAATGTTGCATTCGTCCACAAAGAAAGAGGAAAAAAATGAGAAATAAAGTTCAAATTCAGAGATTTTATATTCCAGAAATTCTAGCGGTTTTACAAAGACTTTTTTCTTCTTTTATAGTCCATTTTTTCGCATTTTTGTACGACATGGAATAGACTAAAGAGTATTTTATGCCGTTCTTGGTAAAACGATAAACTACATCCGCGTCCTGGGTAAGACGATAAACTACGTCCAAAAGCAAGGCCTCTGATCAAGAAGTTTTGATGAGCGTGGAACCACCTCTTAATTGCAGGTGTTCCCAGCTCCATCCTGACCCGAGGTGGTAGCACTTGTTAGGGTCCCAGCTATGGGCAAATAGATAACCCCCAAACTGAAGTCAAAATACTATGAAATGTAAAAATAGGTTTTAATACCAGAAAGACTTTGTAAAAAAATTATTACCAGCAATACTGTTATAAAAAAATATTACCAGCAATACAAACAGCTATACATTTTTTGAAAAAAATATGACCAGCAATAGATTTTTGAAGAAAAAAATATTACTAGCAATACAGTTTTGGGGAAAAAATATTACCAGCAATAAAAAATTGCCTGCATTAAACCCATTGAGATTGATTTGCCGTAAAACAAACCAAACCAAACCAAGTATTTAATGACTTAAACTCGGACAGTACATCAGGCTGCTACCCAGACTATCACACGAATTATCGCTGACTGACTGACTACTTGATACGTTGTCCTTTTATTTATACCGCACGCAAGTGTATCATCGTAGATACAAAATTCAAACGAAAAATGTCCGTTTGGCACACGTTTGTTGATGAAAGGCGTTCCCTTCCACCAGTCGAATTTCTGATTACCCACACACAGTTTAACCGACAAGTCGATGTTGTTGACACGCGTTTTGACGATGCAATGTCTACGCTACTTCTTGGAACTATGCGTAAGATCTGAATGTAAACTGGTACAGTTCCTCATCCCACGTAAAATAAAGAAATAAATCTATATATGCGGTTGTTTTTCATTAAAGATAAATGATAAATGTCTTAACATGTTTGCGCAAGTCTACACGAAAAAATTTCCAAAAATGTTAAAAAAAATTAATTTGAATTTTTTTTTTTAAATTAAAAAAAATATACATGAAAATAATACCAGTCGTTTGTAAAAATTGAAAAAACGTTTGCAGTTTCAAACTTGACTTTTGTAAATAATAACAAAAAACACATTACTCTGTTAAAAGTTAAGGATTGATTTGTCACTTTAAGTAGCACCCAAAAATGGATGTTTTCTTATCCATGATAGCAGAAGAAAGAAAACCGTAGAGAATGATAAAGTTATAACGAAGGTCTAACAGAAAGAAAGAAAGAAAGAGAGAAAGAAAGAAACCGTAAAAATGATCAAGATATAATGAAGGTCTATAAGAAAGAAAGAAAAAACAAAGGAAAAGAAAAAAGAAAAGAAAATTGTAAAAAAAAAAATGGAAAAAGAAAGAAAAAAAGAAAGAAAGAAAAAAAAAATGGAAACCGTAAAAATGATCAAGATATAATGAAGGTCTATAAGAAAAGAAAAGAAAGAAAAAACAAAGGAAAAGAAAAAAGAAAGAAAATTGTAAAAAAAAAATGGTAAAGTTATAATGAAGAACTATAAGAAAGAAAGAAAGAAAGAAAGAAAGAAACCGTAAAAATGATCAAGATATAATGAAGGTCTATAAGAAAGAAAGAAAAAACAAAGGAAAAGAAAAAAAAAGAAAATTAAAAAAAAAAAATGGTAAAGTTATAAACTATAAGAAAGAAAGAAAGAAAGAAAGAAAGAAACCGTAAAAATGATCAAGATATAATGAAGGTCTATAAGAAAGAAAGAAAAAACAAAGGAAAAGAAAAAAGAAAGAAAATTGTAAAAAAAAAAAGTAAAGTTATAATGAAGGACTATAAGAAAGAAAGAAAAAAGAAGAAAGAAAATGAAAAGATATAAAAAAGAAAGAAAAAAAAAAAAAGGAAAAAAAAAAGAAAGAAAATTGTAAAAAAAAAAAAAAAAAGTTATAAAAGGACTATAAGAAAGAAAGAAAGAAAGAAAGAAAAAAGTAAAAAAGTAAGAAAGAAAGAAAAAGAAAGAAAAAAAAAAAAAAAAAAAAAAAAAAAAAAAAAGTTTAATGAGCTATAAGAAAAAAAAAAAAGAAAAAAAGAAAAAAAGTAAAAGGACTATGGAAAAAATGAACAGAAACGAAAAGAAAAAAAAGAAAGCAAAGAAAATCGAAAAAAACAGTAAAAAAAAAAAAAAAGGAAGAAAAAAACGTAAATCAATGAAACGAAAGCAAAAATCGAAAAAAAAAAAAAAAAGGAAGGAAACGTAAAAACCAGGGAAAAAGAAAACGAAAAAAAAGATTAAAAGAAAAAAGAAAAAAACTATGTAAAGAATTCTCGTTTATGCACCAAACATTCCCTTTGTAATCAAAGCAAGTCTGCTGCAATGACAGTTGCGAAGTTAGTGCCGTTTTCAGGAAAATCTTATTCGCTGTGTTCTTCCCCGTATTTCAGATAAGCAACGAGTCAGGCTCGCCATGTTGGAGCCAAATTGAAATTCAACTCTCTTCCCTGCCCCTATTCCTCACACCGATTTTTTTTAAAGTCTTATCACCCCCACCATTTGGTGTTAATCAATGATTATATTTTAACTCTATCCCAAATAGTAGTTTGCACTTAAAGACATTTCTTTTTGTATTGTGGTTAAAGTTCAAGGAAAACATGTATGGAAAATCAAATATGTACACAAGCCTTCCCTCACACTTACCAACAAAACATGACCATTATAGCGAATAGCCTTTGGGTGCCTCGAGGGGGTGTAATGGTTAGCAAGCCTGTCTCGCTAGAACAATTACGACTGAGTAGTGAGTTCAATCCTCACTGGGTGCCTCTTACTTTCGCTTGGAAAATCGCTATAACGAATAGCCTCGAACGAAACAACTACAGGGTGATTGAAAAGTAACTCCCTATTTCATGTATGATGGACTGTCCCATCTAACTATAAGTTTACAAGACGGGAGGGTCCATCATATATAAAATAGGGAGTTACTTTTTAATCATTCTGTAGTATATGAACATAGCATCAGGAACAGCCACCAAAAGAGGCATGGTCTGTTAAAAAAAAAAAAAAAAAAAAAAAAAAAAACAATAAACTATCTCCATGCAGTTACATCAGGGGCGTGGCCGAGGGGTACGCGGAATCGGCGGTCCTTACATAATTCTTCTTCTACATGCCGTGTCCTTTTCAGAAGGTGGTTGATCGGTGCTCATTTGTACCCCTTAGCAACGTTTGCCCCCTTTGCCAAACCTACCGCCCACACAGCGTTCTGACATCCATTCACACAAGCTTGTCTGGTAAATAGCACCCCCTGCCTCCCCTCTGTCCATTTTTCCCTCGATATAACCCTGTGTGTGTCAAATCCTCTAAGCCCTCTTTCCTCGTCATGTGTCCAAGAATTTTCAACTGTCTCTTTCTGATTCTATCCTTTTTCTCTCCAGTTTACTTAAAACTTCTTCCTTGCTTACACGTTACCGTCCATGGAATTCTCAGCATCCTTCTGTAGAACCACATTTCCATTGCCTCTATTTCTGTCTTCATTTTCAGGAGATTATCCAGCATACACTGCCATACAAGAGGATTGATTTTACATAACAGCTCAGCATTCTTGTCATTCTAACGAAATTTCCCTGCCTAGTTAATTAAAACAATGTTTAAATACAGCTTAAATCTGTTCCTATGTTACCAAAGTAAAAATGCCGTTGGGAAAGTGACCAAGATCTGTATATACAAAATATACCAACTCCTAAATATAAGACATAAGGAACCCCAGAAGAGTGTAATCTGTAGAGAAACTCTAAAATCAGGAATAGCAGATCATATTAGAAGGGAAGATGAGTATACAAATATGGAGATTTTCTAAGCAAAGCTTAGATGTGGTACAAGACCGAAAGTGTTGTGCACCCACCGAGAATCGAACTCACAGTTGTGATTGATGTAGTGAGACGAGCTTGCTAACTATTACAACATGTTGACGGTCCCCAAAATAATTTTCTAAGCAAAGCTTTCTAAGCAAGGCCGAAATCATGGAGCACCTAGTGAGGATCGAACTCATTAGTCAGTCATAATTGTTCTAGCGAGACATGGTGCCCAGATGAGCATACAAACATATATGGAATGTTAATCAATATATTAGTTGTGTATAAATGATTTCAGCGAAATACCAGTTTTCATGTGATTATTCAGTCAATATTTTTTAAAAGGATTTCTAGAAACGTTTCCCTATATCTAACAATAGATAGAATAAGATTGGTGGATGAATCATCACATGTGCTCCACTTTACAAATCATATATGAAAGAAATGTATAGGTGCGCGCTATTTATTAAGAAAAGATGCGTTCTAAAAGCCATGCAGAGTATTAAGAAACAAAAATTCTGTTCTGACAAATTTTAAAATGAAACCAGATTTTAAAATAAAAATATATTGGAAGCGTATTAACAGAGGACGGAAATGTGCGACACTGAGATTCGAAGGCTCTATCGGGATAGCGAAAGGTGCCTTCGAAAAGCTAAGCAAAGTATTAAGAAACAGAAATAATATCTGAACTTTTACGTTATATCAGTCCTAATATAAGGGAGTGAATTCTAGACAATCTCCTCAAGTAGGAAGAAGAGACTTGAAGGAACAGAAATGTTATTCTACAGAAGGATGCTGAGGATACCATTGTCGGAATATGTGAGCAACGACAAAGTTTTAGAGAAAATGTAAACAAAAAGGAAATGTATTGTTGTGGCCTTGTTAGGGCCAAAATTAAAGACACAAAGAGAGGAATGGAGTTAAACGAATATATTAACAGAAATAGTAATACAAACATATACATACGAGAGTGTTACAGTAAGAATGTTCGGTCCGACTGTCAGAGCTGACTGCTGGAAATCTCCCTCTCCAAAAGGCAGTACCTGCTCCTATTTATAGCTGGAAAATTACCATAACAAGTATACTTAATATCAGGAAGGGACAATTGAAATTTCTTGGACACATAGTGAAGAAAGAAAGCTTGGAAAATCTGATACTCACAGGACAGATTGAGGGCAAGAGAGATAGAGTAAAACAACGCGAAACATACTTGGGTAAATGGATGGCGGAACAAGGTTTAGGAGAAATAACAAAAAAACAAAATTTGATAAGAACTATGAAGGACAGGAAATTGTGGAGAGCCATGATCGCTTACGTTTTGAAGAGACAGGGCACATAAATAAGAAGATATATTTGGTTTGTCAATACTTGTAAAAAAAATGCGAGGTCTGATGGAATTCACTTTGGTTATTTGAAGGTCAAGAGTTTAATGCATAGGTCAGGAGAGGTCATTTGAAAGTGTTCGTAAGCATAGACACTGGATATGATGCGTAGGGGAAGAAAAGCCCCCCCAACGGAACAAGTTCCCGCATCACAAAAATGAAACAGGCGCCTAAGGAAAGTCAGTAAAGAACAGCGAATGAAATGTTGCAATGGAATCGGTAAAACCAAAAATTCGTTAAACAAAAGGAGATATGATGAAAAGAAATGCAGGCAATATAAAAAACCAAAATTTTATCATCAGAATGCTTGTTACTATTGAAATGAAAGATCAAAGGATTTTTTCATGTAAAAAAAAAAGTTGGAAATTTTGTTTAAAAATCTTGTTTATCTGGCACCAACGAGGGACCGTATATTTATTTGTACGGGAAACTTGAGCGTCTTTTTTCAGGAAAAAACATTGATTTGGAAATTCTTACAAAAAACAGATAATTGTCGGATTTTAATTAAACTTTCAGGACTTATTACGAAATTAATGAAATTATTTCTTAAATGTTCTTAGTGTAGAATAACAATAATAAACAGTACTTACCGGTGTAAAGGTCCCAGCTAGCGTCCAGCTGGCAGACAAAAATAAAGCAGGTTGTAACTTAATACAAACCCTGCAAACTAACAGATGAATCAAGCTGGTATTTATATAGAAATACCTCCACTCAGGTACCAGCAGCCAATCACAGCCCAAGCAATGGACTATCCCACTTTAGCACAATGAGATGCTCTATGACAACATAAATAGCTCTCTTTCTAAAGGTTGGATTGTTGTTCACTTAGCTTGCTCCACAACTAAGTGTTTATCTCTACCACGTGATTTTTCTACACTTAGAAAATCTTCATGAAATATATCTTGCCAATATTAATATAAAACTCACTCCATGTTAAACATAATGGTTTTATGCGATGTTTTAAATTAAAAGTATTTAATATTTGCGTCAATTCAGGTTAATTAAACACTAAATCAGCTAATGTTTCTCAAATAACACTTCAGAAAAGTATATTTTCTTTTAAATTTTAATAGAGAAAATTGTGTTAACAGATTTGTCAATATGGGCGATTTTATATATTTTGCTGATAATCATTCTAATCAACTTAAGTTCGGTTTGAAATACAGCAAAGTATGTTGCTTATTGGAAATCTAATTTAATTTATTAACATTAGACGTCAGCGAAATTTAATAATCAATTAGGTTGGAATTTAAATAAAAGAAAAAGCTTCAATTTTTGAAATGCATTTTAAACTCAAGTTATAGCTTTATTGGAAGTACCTATGATAAGAGAATCCGAGAAAATTAGTGAAGATGAAGAAAAACGCAGACAATAGGAGAAACAATTCGATATTTTATTTGCTATCATATAAATTGTTACCGTGACTGAGGAAGTGTTGTTTGCATTTGATTTTCCAATAGACGCTGTGGGATGATCGTTCGTTTTTTATTTTTGGAACAAAACACATCTGAAATATTCTTAGTCCAGTCTCCCTTTCTATTAAATATTCAGGAATATTCATCTCCTCCCCGTTTAATTTAGCCTTCAAGTATTCTCAGACAAAGCATTTCGTTACTAAAAATTATAAAAAGATTATTCCGATCACACCTTTTATTTCAGCCACCCAATTAATTCAAACTCAAATATATGTAGTTATGCTAAGGTAGAGTTGCTTATTAAAGTCCTCACTCGAGCACTTCACTATCAAATCAATCAGAAGAGCTGTCCATAGAACCAAGCCTAGGATAAAGTAGGTTCATGCCTTTCACAAGAGTCATAGTGCAAAAGGGAGCATGAGCAGCTACTTCAGAAATTTCGGAATCTAAATATTAGGCATAAATAAATGTTTTCATTGTACCCTTTTCCAGATAGAGACAGTTCAATTTTCTGCGACGCATAATGAGGAAAGATAGCCTTGAGAATCTAATACCATTAACACACACTAAATGAAAGAGAAAGAGAAAGAGAAAGAGCGAGTAAGCTACATAACGAGTGAATGGACGGCAAAACAAGGACAGAAATGGCGGGTCTTCAACATCTATTTTGAGTAACAAAAGAAAGGTAGTTATGGAGAGCCATAATAGTCGACGTCCTACAGTGAGACGGCATATAAAAGAAGAAAGAGAATAGACTGAATACGCAGAAAAATACGTTTTTGTTTGGCAGTTTGTTTTTAAAAAATCTTCGGAAACGTTTGTATAATAAGCATAGTATCTTGCCTGAAGAGTGACTATATACTTCCGGTTGATATCTTTGTGCTGAAATGAAAAATAATATTTAGATTTTAGTAGAAAGACTAGCAAAATACAATCCTTATCTTCTATAGACGCATTCAGATGACAAAATCAATATTTAGTTGTTTATTTAACACTTCGTTCATATTCGCGAGTCTTGAGTAATTCATTCCAAATATCCAAACCGTATTTCTCAGCATAAATTGAAGCAATTAGACTTACTTATAATTACCTCATCACCCAGTCTAATCCGGTCTGGGTAAGAAAGCGCTTCCCCAATGGATTTTATTTTTCCCCAGTTTCCTTTAATGTAATCGAAATTAGTGGAACTTTCTTCACTGAAGTTACTTTCCATATATCATGAAATAGGTTAATGTCAGGTTGCGACAAATACAGACAGGATGTCATGATACAGGATTAGTAGAGAGATTATCGAGACGCCCGGCTTATTTATAGCGACTGGACCACTCTGGACAGCGTTCTAAGGATATAACTCTACAGTATTATTATATCACTCATTTTTATAGTCTGACAGATATATATATATATATATATATATATATATATATATATATATATATATATATATATATATATATATATTTGTCTGTGTGTGTGTTTGTGTGAGACTTTATGTGTGCATATATATATAGATAGAGAGAGAGAGAGAGAGAGAGATGTGAGTGTGTGTATGTATATATATGTGATCTCGGCAAGAAGCAATCGGACGTCTAGCCACACTGAAGAACTGTGATACAACGAAACAATGTTTCTGATAATATATATATATATATATATATATATATATATATATATAAACAGAGAAATTATAATTCTTTAATATATATATATATATATATATATATATATATATATAAAGAATTATAATTAAATATTATGATTATATATATTGTGACGTCGTCCCCGGTCGCAGCGCCAACTGTGACGTTCTATCCTGATCTACCACGGCGCCAGTTGTGACGTGGCCGTTCCAGGGTCCTATATCGGTCACGACACCAGTTGTGACGTCCCTAAACAGCACCAGTTGTGACGTCTTCGCCGCGGCGCCAGCTGTTCGCTCCTCGCTGCTCCGTCCGGGGTCGCTGCTCCAAACGTGACGTCCGCCTGTCCGCCTGTCGTCTCGTGACGACCAAGTGGACGTTTGGGGCCGATTTGATATGCCTCGCCGTTGAGTTCAACGCCTGGGGTGATTAACAGTCTGCCTACAAATGAATGCTTAGACAGACGAAAATCAAAAGTGGTTGGGGCCGTAATGCAAATTGAGTTCAACGGGGGTGATAACACACAAATATCATAAAAGAAAAAAAATGAAAACTCAAAAGTTTATCAAAGAAAAGGTTACTTTATGTCTAGAGTTGTTCGATACATAGTACTGCATCTATCTCCCGACCCGTTCTGCGGATTGTGACACGTCGTTTTCGCTAGGCAAGTTTTAACGCTTCAAGTTGTTTGCTCTCTAAGAAATTTGTGGTTCGGTGTGTCTTTGGACGAAAGTCGAAAAACTTATTTCGGTGGTCTGGTCCTAAGTCGCTCTTCAAAATAATTGTTCTTGGTTGAAGAGGAGTCCTGAATTTTTGCGTGAATCTTGGTCAGCTATCTTGAGGCGGCTTTCAACTCTGGAAACTGGAGCTCGAACTCTCTTCTGCCCGCCAGGGTCCGAACTGATTTCTGCCTGTTGGGGCCTGGCTTTTATTGACGCCGACAAAAACCGGGTTGCGTCTGTTGGCGTCGGGCAGTTCCTCGATAATTCTAAATACATATCCACCTCTTTTATTTTTGGTTAGGGATTTTCCACTCTTTTCCATTTTTGGTAACTTTTTTTCACTCCCACTTTCTCCCCATACTTCTGAGGGGCGTGAACTGCCCTCCCCACTTCTTCGTAGCAGCTTCTCATACTTATACTTTGGATGGGGGCGTCGACAGCCTTCTTCGTGCGTCACGTGATCACTCTCGGCCAATGAGGTCTTGGTCGGGTATCTTTCCTCCTCCTTCGTGCGTCACGTGATCACCACTTGACCAATGATGTCTTAGTCGTGCGTGAACAATCCGCGACTTTGTTTCGGAAAAAAAATACCTTGCTTAACTAAAAAATTAATTATCTCTTCTCTTTCCTTTTTCTTCCTTTCAAATCGCCGTTATCATGAACGGATAATATGACAACTCTTTGTTCAACACGTGGCGTTTGTCAAGTAGTTTATCGCTAATTCATCAGATGGTTGGTTTTCTTAACATGGCCTCAAAAAGAATTATCCCCAAATTTTCAGTCAGTCTGACGTCTCCAAGGAAGAAAGAAAAACACCCCTGGGTCCCCACCCATTTCCTTCGGCACATATTCTGATAACATAAATTTTATTATCGCAGGGCAAAAGTTGTTCCGTCGAAAAGAACCCAGTCAGCGAGACTGCTTGTGTGGGATTTTAATTTTCCATATCTAACTAAGGCTCTGTAGCTACACCTGTGTTTTGTCAATTATCAAAATTAACGTTTAATAAAGTGGACTTTCTTTGGCGAACATTTCTTGATAACACAATTCCATTCACGCAGTCCAAGTAGGAAAATCGGTCAACGATTACTTGTAGGTGGCCTTTAATTTTCATATCTGTCCAAAGTCTTTTTTAGTCGCCTGTTTCTTTTCGTCCCTTATCGAAATAACATTTTCACTTGAATTTTTCCCTACTCACTCAAATCTCATTGTCATTGTAATGACACTCTTTCGCCATTTGCCACTTATCAAAATAACCCTTTTTTTATTGCCTCTTAGCCGTGTGTGTGTGTGCGCTTATCACCTATGATTCGGATCTCGCCACACTTTTCCCTTGCTTTCTTCTTTTCTTTCGTTTCCTTTCCTGCCTTTCTTTCTCTGCCTGGATGCATGGTGCCACATATATATTAAAGAATTATAATTTCTCTGTTTTTTTATCACCAAGGCAATCGTTCCAGAGTCCCCTTTATAACATATCAGTAGTTTTATGAATGTATGCCTAAAAGTACAGTTTGGTATTTCTCTCCCTATGTCTATTATTGATTTATCCTTATATATATATATATATATATATATATATATATATATATATATATATATATATAAGACAGGACGTGTGTGTGTGTGTGTAACGAATACACGGACGCAATTTTCGACGGATTTGCACCAAAATCTACATGCACATGCTCCAAGTTAGCGGCAAGGCAAAGACCGACTTTGCATTTACCAACTCCCATCGATAGTGGAAATAATCGATTTTTCATGCTTCTACGGCAGTTTTCATGTAGTTTGCGGCCATTTTATACTGGCCAAAGTGAGAGCCTATAGCTGGCTGCCACGAATAGACAGGAAGATTCTATTGGCCAACGTGTGAGCCAACAGCTGACTGACACGAATGTTAACTAGCATGCTAGCATGCAAAAAAATTGATAGCTGCATTCGTCACAAGTGGGAAAAATTTAAATCTGCATGGCACTTTGCTCCAATTGGCTAATTCGCTTGCTTTAACTCAACGTTGATTCTGCTTCCGAAAAATTGGATTAGGTGTGAAAAAGTATTTGATGTTAACATTCTTTTTTCATTTGGTTTTTCCAGTTACAAGTCTTTTTTTAAAGCTGATCGTTTTGTGTTCATTTTGTTTAGTTCTTTTTTCGTAACAGATTTAATGTTTAGTATAGAGCTTAGAAAAAATTCGCAGTGTGAGGCAAATATTAAGGCATGTAGCACCATCAGCACGGCAAAGGGCATTCCTTTAAAGGCAAGGATGGGCAAAAATATTTTAAGTCAAGTGATAGCGATTGTTGTATGAGTCATACGATTTTTGAATCAAGCACGGGCAACGCCGGGTCATACTGCTAGTGTATATATATATATATATATATATATATATATATATAGAGAGAGAGAGAGAGAGAGAGGGAGAGAGGCAAACCTATCACTTAACTGAGTGATGTTATTTACCTGATGTCGACTTCAGCATTTCAATAATGCCTTCACTCTTCAGGGCTGTTGGCTTCAAAACAAACACACACACACACACACACACACACACACATATATATATATATATATATATATATATATATATATATATATATGATTATTGTGAGTAAAATATGTCACTTAGCTGATTGATGTTACTTTCAGTATCCCGACTCCAGAGTTTCGTAGACGCATCTCTCCGACCACTCTTCAGGTAGTATCAGCAATTTACTGCTTATATATATATATATATATATATATATATATATATGTGTGTGTGTGTGTGTGTGTGTGTGCGCGCGCGTGTGCGCGCGTGTGTGTGTGTGTGTGTGTGTATAGTGGGGAGGGTCTCCGTGCCGAATTTATGTAACAATGGCACACAATGTGGAATGGTAAAATGGTGCCGGTAAAATTGGTATAAGTGAAAAACAGGCAAAAAATAAAAATAAAAATATGCATCCAATTATTATCTGTGTCATTATAACTGTTCATTGTTGTCGACGATTTGAAGTTTTAAACTTTACAGTGTGTCTTCTTTTTTTTTCAATGTTTCGAAATTCTAAATACACCATTTTTAGAAGCAAATCGTGTATAAGTAACTGTACTGAAATTTAACTAAATCTTAACAACTTTACTATTGAGGCCATTCTGACTTTAAGCAACTCTGAAAAACAAAACAGAATAAAATAAACAAAAAACATTACTTTCAACATCTTACGTTAATTATTATTAAAAAAAAAAAACATTGCGTAGCGTCCAATGAAATTATTAAACGTTTAATTCAACACATTTATCCAAGCAGTTCCTTAAGGATTTAGCTGATGAATATTAAAATGAAATCACACTGAAAAAAAAATGTATGTTTGGAATTCTTTTCTCTGGTAGAATCTTTGAGAAGTATTAGAGAAGCAATATTCTTAGTTCGATGAATTTCTCTATGCCAAATCTAAAAGAATGTATTTCGAAAATCTCCAGTTATTCTGGTTGCAGCTTTATGACGTAATCTTCTTCACTCCAATCTTATTTTAAAAAAATCCTAGACAGAAAGACAGCATTTACTGAAGGCGTTCTTCCACCAAAGATTCTATTCATCACAGTCCAGTCCTTGTTGATTGTTGCCTGATTAGCTAAGAAGCTTTTTATTTATTCTTTTGAAATTTGCAGTCACTCCTACACAGGCTTTTCTTCATTCATCACTAATCTCATCAGCTTTACATTTTAGAATCTATTTAAATTAGTCATTGCCAACCTCGTAAAGACATGACGCAATAGCACAATGGTTAGAATGATGTGATCATTAAGATATCGTTTTTTGTTTTTTTCAAAACGGAGCTGCAGTTAATGGGTGACCATATAATTCATAGATTTTTGGTGGATTCTTTTCCTTCGGGATTCACTATTCCATATTTCCTCTTTTAGATGTCACGTCAGATACTAACTCCGTCTTCACTCAAAAGTGAATGACAATAAGTGGGAAAATCTCGTGTGACGTCGTCCCCCGGTCGCAGCGTCGACTGTGACGTTCTATCCTGATCTACCACGGCGCCAGTTGTGACGTCCCTAAACAGCACCAATTGTGACGTCTTAGCCGCGGCGTCAGATGTTGGCTCCTCGCCGCTCCGTCCGGGTGTCGCTGCTCCAAACGTGACGTTCTAACCCTTTGGTGATTCGGGTAGGAATCTGGTTAGATTGATACCAGCCTCGCCGTTCCCAACCTGCTTCCAACGCCTGGTTACCAGGGTAACTGCATTGATCTCCAGTCTGCCTACCCACGTTGTGAATTGATCTTAGACAGACGAGATCAAACAGGGTTTGGGGCCGTAATGCAAGCTGAGTTCAACGGGGGTTATAACACACAATTATGTATAAAATAAAATAAAATGAAAACTCAAAAAGTTCAAAGTATCAAAGAAAAAGGTAACAAACTTTTTATGTCTATTTGTTCGGTACATAGGACTATGTCTACTTCCCGACCCGTTCTGTGGATTGTGGCACGACGCTTTCGCTAGGCAAACTTTAACGCTTCAAGTTGTCTGCTCTCTAAGAAATTTGTGTTTCGGTGTGTCTTTGGACGAAAGTCGAAAAGCTTATTTCTGTGGTCTGATTCTAAGTCGCTCTTCAAACTACTTGTTCTTGGTTGAAGAAGAGTCCAAAAGTGTGCGTGAATCTTGGTCAGCTATCTTGATGCGGTTTCAACACTGGGCGCTCATCTCTGCCTGCCGTCCGGGGCTCAAAACTTCTCGCCAGGGTCCGCGGCTGAACTCAAACTTCTTCTCTCCCGAGTCTGAGTTACTGGGCACTCATCTCTGCCGCCGGTGCGCGAACTAACTTCTTCTCGCCAGCTTGGGTCGAACGGACTTCTTCTCGCCCGCTTGGGGCGAACGAACTCTCGGCACTCAGGCCAAACGAACTGGCCTCTTCTGCCCGCTTGGGGCGAACGAACTGATTTCTGTCGGTTGGGGTCTCGCTTTTATTGACGCCTTCAAAACTGGGGTGGGTCTGTCGGCGCCAGGGGTTCTTCGATAATTCTAAATACGTATCCACCCTTCTTATTTCTGGTTAGGGATTTTTCACTCTTTTCCATTTTTGGTAACTCTTTTCTCACTCCCACTCTCTTACCGTGCTTCTGAGGGGCGTGCACTAACTTCCCCACTTCTTCGTATCGGCTTCTCACACTTACACTCTGATAGAGGCGTCGACTGATTTTCTTCGTGCGTCACGTGACCGCTCTCGGCCAATGAGGTCCTGGTCGGGTATCTTTCCTCCTCCTTCGTGCGTCATGTGATCCACTTGGCCAATGACGTCTTAGTCGGGCGTGAACAACCTGTGGCTTTGTTTTGGGAAAGAAATACCTTGCTTAACTAAAAAAATTAATTAAATCGCCCTTATCATGAGCGGCCGAGGTGACAATCCTCGGTTTTAACACGTGGCGTTTGTCAGGCAGTTTATCGCTAATTGGACATGATCTAAGAAAGAAATTTTCCTAGCCACTTGGCGTCTCCAAAGCAAAAATAAAAATATTTCATTTTCCTTTCGGCTCATGTGTTGATAACAAAAAATCTTTATTATCACAGGGCAAACGTTTATTCTGTCAAAAAAACTTAGCCAGTGAAA
>CAHIKZ030001691.1:2507500-2522500 GCA_903632075.3 Acanthosepion pharaonis
AAAAAAAAAACAGACTAACAAATAAATTAGCAAGATTTCCGCTCGTTTTTTTATTTTTTGTTTGTTCATTGACGCTCAACAATTTTTGTAATTGGAAATGCCTTGGCGACGTTCAGACTCATAAGCTGGAAGCTGCAGGAATAATAATCCTCACGTAATACCGACTAAAAGATTGTCCCCCACTTCGAATCGCTTAGCTATGACCAAATTACTTACAGTCAACATGAACCGTCTAATTTGGCTATGAAAAAAACTTATTATTAACTAGGATGAGTTTGGTTTATTGCTGTTTTAGGCATTTGGGTCGATTGAAACGAAGACATAAGCGCAACGATGCCGGACTAAGAATAGAGAATTGGCATTTAGAAATTATTAGCCATTTTATTGTAGAAAAATTCTAGCAACAGTCAAGAATATTTACAAAATCAGTGGTATGTCAATGATGAGGACATCCACCAAAAGTTGGGAGTAAAATGGTTGAGAAACTAACGTGAAAGTGAGGCAAAGATGTGATTTAATGAAACCGGCAACAGTCACACACACACACACACACACACACACACACATATATATATATATATATATATATATATATATAGAGAGAGAGAGAGAGAGAGAGAGAGAGAGAGAGATTCAACAACATCACTTGATAAGACACTGGGAGTGTTGAAACAAAATGGCTATTTTTGTAGTGATTTTATAACATGTTTATGTTATAAATTTTCTGAATAAAAATAATATATATATATATATATATATATATATATATATATATATATATATCCGGTCAACACTCTTGAGAGAAAGCGCGAATTTGTAAATTGCTACTACTGCTAATACTGAAAAATTCTTCTATGAATTGCGCCTTCTCGGCCCTTGGCATTTTTATTCGAAGAATAAGTACGTAAAAATCCGCCTTCGGCTCAGGGGTAAAATCTCCGACTAATGCTGAATCAGTAGGGTTGTGGTCTCGGCTTGAGGCAATCGGATGTCTAACCGCACTGACAAGCTGTGATAAAGCGAAAAAATCTGTCTGTGAATGACATCATATATATATATATATATATATATATATATATAGAGAGAGAGAGAGAGAGAGAGAGCTGTATATTTAGGAAGCAATCATTTCTTTATGCATGTTTCATTAAAAACGACAGACAAGGTACTACGGTTAAGCTTTTTATTTAATTTTTCTTGCGTTCTGACAAGAGCTTTCTTTTTTGGGCAAAGGGTGTGTAAGAACTGTCCAAATGTTTTATATTTCCGAGCGCTTTCGGCTATATATTTAGCCATATATATATATATATATATATATATATGTGTGTGTGTGTGTGTGTGTGTGTGTGTGTGCTCGTGGGTTATTATTCTTGCGGAAATAAGTTCGGCCGTGTCTATATATATATATATATATATATATATATGTATGTATGTATGTATGCCTGGCCACTCGTATCCGTAGATGCCGTCTACTAGGGCGGCTATCTAATCCCTGTTGCAGACGCCTGCACAAGCATATTTGTGTTTGTTCAACAAAAAAGAGCCTACCTATGGTTTATGCTGTAACTATGCTGAGCAGACCTGAGTTACATTTTCTGGGAGCGGGCATCTAATCTAACGTGATAAGAAGGCCAGCACGCTCAAATCCTTGCGCACATGGCCGAGTTCGCTTTCTAACCATGAAACCCGTGTTCTAATCTCACTATGGTCGAGTTGTCAGGAAGGTGACTTCTTGGTGTAATCTGTCTTGAGGAGGCTATCCCAGCATGCGACACCTTCGGAAAGTGTGTGAAAACGATAACACGGGTGAGGCCAAGCCTTGTGAAGGAAATTGGGTAGACGGAACACTTTGGGAGCCGTCGATGGTTGTGCTACAAACGAAGTCACAAGACACACACTCACTCACACACACACACACACACACACACACACACATACACACACACACACACACACATATATATATATATATATATATATATATATATATATATATATATATATATATATCCGGTCGAGCACTCTTGAGAGGAAGCGCGAATTTGTAAACACTACTACTACTAATACTGCAAATTTCTTCTATAAATTGCACCTTTCACACACACACACACACACACACACACACATATATATATATATATATATATATATATATATATATATATATATATTTGGCCACCTCGAGGCGGTGTAATGGTTAGCAACTTTGGCAATTACGCTGAGTAGTCAATTCGAACTTCACTGGGTACCCCTAATTTAGGCCTTGTGCCACATCTAAGCTACGCTTGGAAAATCACTATATATATATATATATATATATATATATATATATATATGCCATCAGTGACTTGAAATTTGTTTCAGTAAACAAGGAAACGTTAGAATTAGACAAATACCTTTTCATAAACAGGGTAAAAACGAAATTCTTGATAACGTTTGTAGGGAAAGTCCAATGACTTTGGATTAAAAAGTTCAGAATTTTGTCTTCAGTTGTATGTTTCATTAATTTTCAGCTCAGTGAGAATAGTATTTGACATTTATCAATTAAATAAACGACAAGGAATTAAGACACAATAAAAAAAAAGAGAAAATTAATATTATTAATTGGATTAATTGTTTTATCAATTATGCTTTGACGAAATGAAATAGACATTAACGACATTGCTACAGGTATGAGAAATCTCATGATAGATAGATAGTTAGATTCTTTAATATGATTTAACACCTGAAAACGAAAAACTCTAAATTATTGCGGGAAAATGCGATAAATGATCACATTTTAATTTTCAAGGAATTATGAGTTGAGTTCTATAATGTTATATTACATGCTTGTTTCCTACTAATGCACATACACAAATACAGGCATGAACACATACACACATACACACACACGGCTTGAAGCAGTTGGATCTCTAGTCACACTGATGAGCTGTGATACAGCGAAACAGGCTGTCTATGGATGGATATATATATATATATATATATATATATATATATATATATATATATATATATATTATTTAAGGTATAAAATATTTTCTTATTACTGTAGTTTCACCAATTTCATAGGAAACAATTTTACCTTATAATCCATTCAACGTATTTCTTATATCAGACCTCCGACATTATATGAGGTATTTCTTTTACCATTTAACTTTTTCATCTAATACATTCATCTGTTCAGGAATCTTGTCTATGGTCAATTACAAATAGCCAACCCACTTCATGACTCTTGAGCCTTTTTAATGATATTTCAATGCATCTATGCACCTCGATATGCTCCTATAAAGCTATACTTTATGGCTGCACATACACATATATATATATATATATATATATATATATATATATATATATATATATATATATATATATATATATATATGGACTCCCCGTCGGTTTCGACGTATGAGGATCTGGCAGCTTACTTGATTCAGTTATGAATTTAAGACCCGCTAGTGATTTACAAAGGAGGCCACATATGGAGTAAGTGTGAGGATTGTGAAATGAGATCACTGTTAGATTGGCTGACCTTTTAGATCTTGCTCTCGCTTCTTGAAGATGATTCAGACAAGCAGATTGAAAATTGCTGAGTCCACTAAAACACGATGATCTCCATTCTACCCGCTCTAAGGCTAAGCGATCAAGGGTGTTATGTGGTATATTGACTGCTGACAAGTTCCTTTTCAGCTTGACTTTGTATCTTATCCATGGGCGTCCTACATTCCTGTAGAACTGATCTAACTGGCTGTATATTAGGATCTTGGGTATCCTGTCATCAGACATTCTCAAGACATGACCAGTCCATCGGAACTGAGACTGTATGAGAAAAGTCTCGATTCCTCCAATATTACATCTGTTAAACAGATCTACGTTAGATGTCCTATCTTGAAGGTTAACTCCACAAATTGCACGCAGACAGCTTTTACATTTTATTATATATATATATATATATATATATATATATTGTAAGTGTTTCACCCCAAGCAAAGCGGAAAGCCACTAGGACGCAAGGGGTTACAGAAAATTTGGAGCAAGATCAGATAGAGGTGATAGAAGAAAGGGCGAGGAGAAGAGTAGTGGATAGATCAACGCAACTGGAGATACAGAAGCCAATTCGAGAGAGAGAGAGAGAGAGAAAGAGAGAGAGAGAGAGGGAGAGAGAGAGAGTACCGGAAACCCCTTCCTAAACAAGAAACAAGGCGTAAGCCTCTACTCATGTCCAAGAGAAGGGGGAGGTGTGTTGACCGGGCGGTAGGAAAGCCTACCTACTCCTATTGCATATAACACATACAGCAACAACAAAAACAGAGGTAACGATGAGAGGGGGAGGTCATTTGCAAAGAGTCCTGGCTGACACTTGCATTTACCCTTTCGCAACATTAAGTTTTAAGTTTTAACTTAGTATAAGTCCCATTGTCTATTCTAAAAAGAAATTGAAGAAAATAAGGTTATCCGGATTTATTGCCATGTCATAATAAATGCCCCAACATACGTGGCAGCAAGTGTTTGTCCGCTTTCTTCCTCATGATAACAAGTGAATGTACAGCTTACCTTAAGTCCAAGCATCGACCTGGTGGGGGGGGGGATCAACGGCCAATCCACCGCCCTCACCAAATAGTGGGCTTGGAAGGCATGCTTTTCAATAAAAATTAAGAACAACAGAAGAAAGAATGGTGGCGAAAACAATTCCAAGTTCAGAAAATTTATCAAGCAAGAATAGTCGGCCACTAAATCATGAGAATACTGACGAGACACTAGATAGATAGATAGATAGATAGATAGATAGATAGATAGATAGATAATCCGTTTGTATATAATCCAAGTGAATCCTATTGATAAAAATATAAAAACTGATTCACAAAGAGAGCGCAATGTTTTATTCAAACAGAACATATAAATTACATACAATAGGAATTGAGATTACTTCAAGGTAATAACTATTGCACCCACAAATTAAAAATAATTTGCCGGTTTTCCAAACCCAACAGGGGAATAAGAAAAAATAAAATGAAATGGGTTCTGAATTGTTATGTGGTATCAGTCCCCCTATACAGAATGAATGCGGAACAATGCCATCACAGACGAAGAAAAGATTTGAAGCAACAGAAATGTGGTTCTACAGAAGGATGATGAGAATACCATGGACTTAAGATGGAAGGAACGACGAAGTTTTAGAGAAAATGGAACTTATGTATATTTAACATGAGAAAAAGACAGAAAGAGGCAGTTGAAATTTGTTAGATACACAATGAGGAAAACGGCTTGGAAAATTTGACACTCACAGGACATATTGTAAAAAAAGGGACAGAAGAGAACAGAGAATAACTCATCTAACGAGTTTCCGCAAAATGGATGCCAGAACAGAGTTTAAGAGATATATCAAAAGGCCCAAATTTACTTAGAGCTACAAAGGATAGGAAAATGTGGAGAGCCATAGAAAAAGAAGTGTACATGTTAAGAAATATCTAAGGACCATTTATGGTAACAGCTTTTATATAGACCCCGAGATATGCATACCGAATGTACTCCAACGCGTATATAAAATGTCTTCTGAAGCAAACGTATTATTACTATCATATTTGTTATCCAACCCGATCATTCTGATTCGGTGAAACGTTCGTCGGCAAAGTTGAATATATGTACCAACAAGAAAATGGTGTGTTAAAAGGAAGATTTTTCTCTTCGTACTACTATTACTATTTTCTCCCTCGGCAATTTTTATTGCCTAGAAAAGCTATTTTTTAGAATTTTAATTGTTGATGGTCTTGACTCGTCTTTTGTTTGTAAAATACAACGTATTACACCACAAAGTGAGACATTTATAGTAAGTAACTAGAAGGAATTATAATCCTTAGGATTTTGTTGACCAATTTCGATGGATGTACGAATGTTCTTGTAATCGGGTTGCAAACAGAATATTTCTGGTTAGTGGTTATGTTGGTGAATGAATAGATTATTTGGAAGTGATAAGTCTATCAGTAAAAGGCAATATTAAACATGAGAAAGTGATATTTGGGTTAGTTGACTTGTCTATGGTCTTCATATCTGGAGCTTCTCAATTCCACATGCCCTTCTTGTAAGAGGTCAACTGAAAAGGGGAAGTCTCTAAATTTCCCCCCCCAGTAGGATGGTTTCCTTTTTTCTATGGAATCATGAGAATTAGATATTTTTATTTCTCGTGATCACGAGATCACTAAATAATAAAACCCAAATCTGTGAAACTGAATTCATTCAATCTCTTTTTTCCGAGAATTGACAACAAAATTATTAAACACTATTCTAAAAAGTATACATCCAGATTCTCGCAAATTATTTTAGCGAATTAATGTGAAAAAAGAATGAAAGAAATGCCCGGAAATATATTTTTTTCTTCTTTTTTCTAACTTTATAATTACAGTTATTTCGACTTAAGTGTTTCTTTAATTATTTTTGTTCACTTTTTCTCAGACATTTTTTTTATAAATTTATGAATAAAGCATTTGTTTCTCCTTTTAATATGGTAAATAAATAATAGTGCATTTTAGGTGGTTCACTTATTTTTATAAACTATTAAATATAACATTATCTTTGTAAATAAACAATCTAATAAAATAGTGTCTAATAAAGATATTTCGGAAAATTTCATATTATATATATTTTTTAATAATTTCAGCTCCAGCAAGGCAATAAAGCCACTAAGACGCAAACAGTTACAGAGTGTGAAGTAATATGAGAAAAGGAAAAACATTATTAAAAAACGAGAACAATAAAAGAACAGAAATTAAGAAGAGGGAAGATAACGATTGACATTGCATTTATATTTTTGAATATCAAATTTGACTAGAAAACAAAAAGTCAGAAGAGTTTTCCACGAGTGATAAGTGCTGGAATAGAAGCTTTTAGCATATAACTTACGGCTACATCGAGCTATTTTAACTGTAAAATGTTGAGACCTTACCGCCAATTTAGTACTTCGTGCCATAGAGGAAAGGTCATCAGAACAATTACCCTAAAAGTATTTATGGAATACTGTGAAAATATATAAATGTTGTTTCATTAAGACGGGTTATATAAAAGGGTGTTTCATTAAGACGGATCAAAATCAACAGTAAATAAATCAGTGTTATTTGTGAAAATTTATTTATTTCTCTATTGGATCATGTTATTTAAGTCATGGCAATTATGTGTAAAAAACAATATCGCCCAAATGTCCGCCAAATCTGAAAGAAAAAGAAAAAACAATCATTAGATGCTTAAATTAATTTCACATTTAAAATCGGCGGGAGGAAAGTGACTTAAATCGAGATGTCAGGTCAAGACTAATAACATAACAGATAATTCTTTGGATAATCTCCGGGCACATATTAGACGCGCCAGACCATATACAGCAGCGATATTCAATGCACGAACGAATGGTAGACTTATAGATTTATGCGCAAGATAAAGTTTGGTGAGAAGAACTGAAGTTGAAATATTATTTTCTAATGAATTTTTTTGTTTATAATCCGACATTATTAACATTATATCTAATGGATTCCCGTGTTTCAGTAGACAGCTCTATTTTTAACAGAATAATTGATGTCTACCGGCCTGTGTTTCGAGAGTCATTAATAAAATGTATGCCGAAAGGCGCATATACTTTATTAAAGACTCTCGAAAAAAAAAAGAGAGAGAGAGAGAGAGAGATGTGCAGCAATTTGGGCAGCAATCTCACTTTTATAAATGTTTCATTAAAGGCAACCGACAAGCTATTACGTTTAAGATTTTTATTTAATTTTTCTTGTGTTTTTATAATTTTCTTCTTTCATGGACATAAAGTGGGTAAAAAGTGTTCGCATATTCTCTATCTCCGAGCGCTTTCGGCTATTCTGTTAGCCATTATCAAGGATTTTTTATTATTCTAAATGAATGTATAGATCTTTATATACGTATCTAGAGCAATGAGATTTTTTTTTAATTTTACCAACACGGTCAGCACTTTGTGGCTGTGTTTATAGTTGATGTCATTAAGTGTTGATTTTTTTTTATTATCAATGCCTCCATTATTTTTATAATTAAAAAAAAACATTATTGATAATTGTTAAAAGAAACGACGGATGGCATATATATATATATATATATATATATATATATAAGTGTGTATGTGCGCGCGCAAAGCTTATGTGCTTATCATGACATATCTTAGGCTAAATTTAGCAAAACTGCTATATATTTTATCCTTTCCAGTTTAAGTCTAAAAACTGTTTCTAATAAAATGTGTTTATTTTCAGGCAAGAATTTGATATTGTCTTCATAAAAGGAATACGTCACACCGAAATGATCTGTGTATTTTCAACTGACATGAAGAAAACAATTGTAAAGTGTTCAATAGTAAATCACCCTTACCCTTCACTTCCCAGTCTTTAACCTTGTGGATATTCTCAGAGAGACAAGTTGGGTAACATTTGATGCAACTGTTCCTTGCCTGGTCCAACCTGGGCCACTTTGTCTGCGATTTGTAAACCCCCATTAACATGTGTGATTTTAAACCAACGTCCGGTATCTCCACGTCTATCTCCGAAGTCTTGCTTATAAGCGGATTGTTAGCTGCCATTTTGTGACATTTCCCGATACTGAAATAATTGACAGCCTAAAAATACGAGCCGGAATAAAACCCGCTAAATACATCCGAATATGTTCATCGCGCTTACAGCAGTGGGCATTAGGCTTTCACAAGTCACCTCTTCTTTCTTCCAGACCGCTTGTTATTTAAGTATTTTTAGGCGGGACTTAGTTTTCATTCATCTACTTAAACCCCGTATTGGCCTTTCCCCAAGAAACTGTTACGTTCTCGTCATGCCTTCTTCCTCTATTTATTTTTCATTACTTTTTTTCTATAATGGTTTCTGCCTACTATGGCTGCTGTCCCTCGACGTTTAATTTGCATTGTTTATTTGCTTTTTCTTTTACACTTCCTCTTATATTTTTCCCGGCTTTTAAATGAGGCCATAAATGGATTTCTCTAATCACAGAATGAGATGATAATTTCGGTACGGTCAGCGTAAAGAGAGAAGTGTTCATTAGCAGATTTATGCAATTAGCATATACGCATACGCCATTGTTGCCCGTGAATCTATACTGCAGATGTATCTGCTATACACAGCCACGGACTGGGATTAAAGTTTAGTAGCTGTTCTCCTCATCTACAATGGTATTGGTAATATTAACTCTTTCCTTGTAATGAAATATTCCGTATTCATTGACCAAGCAGCCAGTGTTACCGTCGGTTGAAATTTATAAAATCTTTTGCAATCAAAAGTAAAATGGAAGAATTGTTAGCCGAAACTTAATAATCGTTAACAATATTTTGTCTAATAAAACTTCAGTCTGTTATTATTACTACTAATATAATAAAAAGCAAGCAAATGATAGTGAACGAAATACTAGTCAAAATGAATAATAGTCGACAATATTTTATCTAATAAAAACTTTAAGGTAATAAAATAATTTCTTTTCGATCATTAGAGTAAAGTTCTTTAAGTGTTTTCATTCTCTTGACACAATTTTTAAAATATCCAACGCGCACTAATGGGATAATCTTTTGCAGATTAATCAATATAATCTGAATTTGCTTTTATTTTTTCATCTCTCAAAAGCACTCAGTCTGTTCAGATGTAATTATTTCTTAATTACATCAGGTATTTGCAATTTCTGACTGGTTTTGTATGACATATAACATTATGATTTTTACTTAATGTGAATCAATCGGATATTAATGCGATTACACAGGTAAACTGATGTTCATCTGCTTGTCTGGGATTTCAAAGAACAATTTGCCGCAGGTGACAAAATACGGAGATTTCTTCCTCAAGAAGATGTCAGCCTTTGACTATTTAAATTTTGCACGTGCAATAATTTCTGGCAGAGAGAAGATTATTTCCGATAAAATGTCCATTTATGCAAAGCTTTATTTCATGACGGGAATGGGCAAACCCCGGTTCGTTCTGATTACAATTATTGGCTTGCTAGACTGTACAATATACATTATGTGTGAAGATAGATAGATAGATAGATAGATAGATAGATTCATTCAGCGACAAAATTATTCGTACACCCACCAATTTTGTATATTTTTATCCATTTCTCAGAATCTAATGCTCGTATGATGCCAGATTTTTTATATGTTAATAAGCACAAAAAAACGGAATATAAAACTCAATTTTCAAAACAATAGGTTAAATACAAAAGATTTGATAGGCGAATTATGCAAAATAGAAAAAGACAAAATTATTTGTACTGCCGAAAATATCGTTTTAAATTGATTGATTCGTTTAAGCATAATTATTTTATCGGTGAAGTCTTCTACACTATTTATTAAGTAGAATATTTGTGATAAGACCAGCAATAAATATGACGTGGTGCATAGAGTGTCACTATTGTTATTTTTACGTTAACAACACGATGTGGAAGACAAAGGCATTGACTTGAGACAGAGAATTATTAATTTCCACATGTTGGCAAATAGTTAAAACCGGTTAGCTATCCCTAGATCTACGGTACATTCCGTTAAAAATAAGTTCAAACAGTTTGGCACGACAGAGAATTTTCCTGGGCGTGGAAGAAAACCCAAATTGTCACAGAGAACTGCACGAAATCTGTGTCGCTGGGGTTAATATAAGCCTAAGAGTTGTTTTGAAAGACATCGCCAAAAGTTTGCATACGACGGGTATCAGTACTCACACAATACAACATTGTTTAAATAGAAATATGTTGTATGGAAACCGACCACGATAAACCCCTCTTCACAAACTATGTCACATAGTTGCTCAGTTTAATTTTGCCAAACTGTTCTTGGACAAAGAAAATTGCTTTTGGGAACAAGTAATATGGAGTGATGAAACAAAAATTGAGCTTTTTGGGCATAATGATGTACAGAAGATTTGACGCAAGAAAGGTGAGTCTTACCTCCCAAAGAAAACAGTGGTAACATTAAAACATGGAGGCGGTTCGGTGATCTTTTGGGGTTGTTTTAGCTCAAGAGATACTGGACAATTAATTGCAATAAGAGGAATAATGAAATTTGCAAACTAGATGAAAATCTACAACTCAGCACAAAATTTTTATCTGGGATTTACTTTCCAGCAAGATAATGACCCCAAAAATAGGTCTAAATCAGTGACTGCATGGCTTCAGAAAAATGAGATTACAGTTCTGCTATGGCCTTCAATGAGTTTTGACTTGAATCCTATTGAAAATCTATGACAAGAATTAAAAGTTCGAATAAATCGTCCGTCACCAAAATACCTTCAGGAATTAGAATGTGTAACCATTGAAGAAGGGAAGAAATTCACAGCAAAGACTTGTTCAAATCTCATCAAAAATTTTAGAAAATGATTGCAGCAAGTTATAAAGATGAGAGGCCATGTTATCGTCTATTAATATTGTGAAAATTGTTCAATTTTTTCTATTTTTCATACTGTATTAATAATCTTGTCTTTTCCTATTTTGCATAAATCGCCTGTCAAATTTGTTCTATTTGACCTATTGTTGTGAAAATTGAATTTTATATTCCCTTTTTTGTGCTTATTAATATATGAAAAACTTGGCATCATCCGGGCATTACATTCTGAGAAATGGATAAAAATATTCAAAATTGAGGAGTGTACGAATAATTTCGTCGTTGACTGTAGATAGATAGATAGATAGATAGATAGATAGATAGATAGATCATTTTCTTTGTATCGAGTAGAATTTGAGACTATTAAACGAGAAAGCTATCTCCACATGTTACTCACTGAGGAGGGTGTTCGTTTGCAAGTCTATATTGCAAAAACGGCTGAGATAGATAGATAGATAGATAGATAGATAGATAGATAGATAGATAGATAGATATGAAGTTACTGCAATGGATACATCTGAACCGTGAAACTGCTATGAGAAGGACGAATATATTTCTTACTAGTGAGAGAAAGACAAATGTGTATGAGTGAGAGATAGAGAGAAAGAGAGAGAAAGATAGATCTGCAGAAATGAGATAGCTAAATAGAGCTATACAAACTGACAAATAGATATAGAAATAGATAGAGATACAAACTGATTGAAATATAGAGAAATAAGATCAGAATGAGATAGATAGATAGATAGATAGATAGATAGATAGATAGATAGATAGATAGTGTTATGGGACCTTACCCATAATAACATAATGGACTATTCCATACGTAACAAATACTGCGCCTCAAGAGGAAGCAGAGAGTTCCGTCTAAAGTTTGGAGTTCCGTTTGAAGTCTGAGTTCAGTCTGAAGTCTGGAGTGAAGTCCGTCAGGAGTCAGTCAGTCGAGTCGAGTCAGAGGCAGTCCGAAACAGAGTCGCATTCAAACAATTACTACTAAACCTGATTGTTCATACTAACACTTTTCTACTTCTCTGTATATATTCCTGTTTGTAATATATCTGTGTTATTCCATTTCCGCTTTCGAGTTCTTCTTTATTGGTTCTACCTTGGACTATCACCGTGGTATTAGGAACCGGACCATAATAGATAGATAGATAGATAGATAGATAGATAGATAGATAGATAGATAGATAGATAGATAGATAGATATGAAAAGACTGAAATAGATAGATTTGACCCGCGAAAATGCTGTGGGAAGGGCGAATATATTTCTTACTAGTGGGAGAAAGACAAATGTATGTGAGTGGGAGGGTACGACAGAATGAGAGAGAGAGAGAGAGAGAGAGAGACAGAGAGAGACGTAGAAAATAAGATATAAGCTGATTGTCAAAAATGAAACAAGCGTTTCTCCTCACCCGCTTTCAGTCTATTCTTCCTATTCGCACATAGTGTAAAACCCTTGTGAACAGGCAGAAACGCAATTTCCAGCAAATCTTCACGTTTCAACTGCTAGTAAAATTAAACTTATACCATGAATGTTCGTTCCCCCTGTCAAACCTGTCAGATAAGTGACTCCGTTGCTTTTCTGCGTTGTATTGCGTTGGCCTCCGACGGTCTCGAGAGACAATAATGAAGTGCAAAGCGCTACGAGCCTGCGCGATGGCTACGGAAATGCTGGGCCGCACATAAATAAAGAAACCCTCCCGGCCTTGACAGCGGATTCTAAAAGGAAAGAATAAATCAATACTAATCGGTCGAATGCGTAATTGCAAGGCATTGCTGGAAGGTGACAATACGCTATCCAACCACTTTAAGGGATTCACTGCGAATTTATAATTTCTGTTGGGTCTAGTACTTAAACTTTCCTTCTTCTGGAGATCTCACGAAATAGTTGAGGTTTAAATTCAGAGCTTTTCATCTCCTAGACTGGCTGCCACGCGTGGCATGAGAGACCCGTCTGCCCTGTTATTTAACCAACAGTTGAAGTAAGTTTTATTTGCCACTTCGTTTTTTACGATTCTGTCAGAATTCGAACTCAGCACGCTGATTCCACCTTCCGCGTCGATAACCGTCAACGGACCAGTAATTATACTTTCTTATATAGAGAATTCCTACAACGCTACCTACCACAACACCATGAAGAAAGAAAACCCTATGATCTAAATCTAATAAGCTTCATTACAAATACCAAAACTTAAAACAGAAAGGAGAATAATTACTGTTTGTGGGGAACTAATTGTAATGACAAATTTATCATGTTAAATAACTGTTCTTTAAATCTATCATATCAGGTGATGAAAAGTGGGTTGCATACAACAATGTTCAATGCTAAAGTCAGTGGTATCCCAAGGATAAATCTCGACAACAGAACACAATAACTAAACTCCACGGAAGAAAGGTAATATTGTGTGTGTGTTTAGCTTATCGGTGGGCTTCCTTTAGAGTTCTTATAAGTCAAAAGAACACTAAATGCACATTTATAAATCCAGCAGCTGTAACGTGTCAGAAAGTGTTTGGTCAAAAATACCCTATGTTTAAAAATGTTGTTCTGCTCCACGACAATGCATTAATAAGCACCATAGATCACAACTCCTTGAACTTCTCTGCTCCTAACATTTTCCGCATTATTATTGTTTTATAAAACAATAATTACGCGGAATTTTTTTTTAAATTGTTTAGTTTTTTCTATCCAACCTGCCATGTATTATTTGATTATTACATTTTGAGATTGTTGCAAAACGCTTTGATGAGGAAAAATTCTCTAATGAAATCCAGATTCAAGAATTTATTGAAAAAAATTCCTCGCCAAAACCTGCGGAATTTTACTCAAAATCTGTCAAAGAGTCGCCAGATATGTGGCAACAAGATATTGTAAATAGTAACAAATATATAATTGAATAAAATGGAATTATACTTTATCTTTTGGAGAATAAAGTGATAAACCTAAACGCAAATTATTTACGACTCAACGTAATAATTATAAGTAATATAATATTTTGGTCAACCATGAATGTCATTGCGTTTCGATTAACTTCATTTATTTTTTAGTTTCAAATAGACGGGCTGGGACGATTATTCTTTTTGATGAAAAACAACTTCTGTGACATCCTGATTTCATCGTTATAAAAAGCCAAGAAATTGCAGCAAAAAGTTGAAAATTATTTTTTTTTAAATCTTGAAAAGTTTCCAGTTTACTCTTTTATTCCACCTATCTGTCTATTTGAAACTTAAATAAACGTTTATTCGGTTGTTGTTGTTGGATTATTTGAAGATGCTTCCCAATGTATATATATATATATATATATATATATATATATATATATATATATATATTAGATCTGTTTTGCCAGTAACTATTAAATTAATACCTAACCAATAACTGCAAAACACTATTTGGTTTCTTATAATGGTTAAAGTATGACAAGTAATATTCTAAGTAGGCGAACAGTAGTATAGTAATATAGTAATATATTAATAGTAATATAGTAGGTATTTGTACATCTTGTGAGGTAATGGTTGCACTGATTCCTAGTAATGAGACAGAAGTGACTTCTGAAGGGCGCTGGGATGGGCGATGATATATAGAGGTCGTGCGCTCCCAAACTATATGCCCATCCTCTCGGGTGTACAGACAAGATGCAAAGGAA
>CAHIKZ030001691.1:2525000-2567500 GCA_903632075.3 Acanthosepion pharaonis
AAACCCGGTAAACTTAGACTTAATGTCTACTGCAGAAAAAAAACGACCTTCATGCGAATAATAAATGAGTTTAGACAATACATAAAAATAGAGCTGTTCAACAATGTGTTTTCTCACCAGTTTTAACCTAAACATTGATACAATGTTAAGGGAACTATAAATCCTGCTAGATTCTATTATCTGTGGACAGAAACTTAAAAACTTATGTTGATGGTTGATTCAGAAAGAAAACTAAAAAAAAAATCTATTAGACGAAGTAGCAAAGAAAGGCAAAAATAAAGAACTTAACAATTAGTTTTAGGAAGAAATGCACGAATTCATCCGGGTCTTGTGTTCTTATAATGTTTTCTTTTCTGTTAAATTATATCGAAATTGTCTAAATGTTCTGTTATGGCCGAGCGCTTTCGGCCTTTTTTTTTTTTAGACATTATCAAGAGGGATTTTATTTTTACTCTTAACTAAATGTATCGTTTTTATGCATGTATCTTGCGTCATAGAAATGTTTTATTTTTCAAACACGGAAACTTTCCTATAACTAGATACATACATAAAAAAAATATCCACACATTCAGTTAAAAGTAAAAATAAAATCATCCTTGATAATGGCTAAAAGAATAGCCGAAAGCGATTTATAAAACGATTTCTGGCCATATAAAAGAGAATGAGAAAACTTTAGTAAGAAGAAAGGACAATAAAAGAACAGGTTTCAGGAAAAAAGAAGATGGTGATTGATGCTGCATTTAATTTTTTAAGATGTGGCAGAGAAGCAAAAACCGGAAATGCGAGAAATAATGTTTATTAGAATAGAATATATGGATACATTTAGCTAGTTCAACAGTAAAGCAGTGAGACCTAATGGCCAGTCTAGTAATACGCTTAAATTCAGGCAGTTGCCATGAAAATATCTGTAGAAAAGAGAGAGGGATGCCGCGTTACTGAAGTAGGAAAATCAATGACGATAAGACGCTAGGATCGTTTACATTACAGACCATTCTTTGGATTTTGTCAAGAATCTTATTATATATATTAGGAACCCCAGGGAAAATATGGCAGCAATATTCAATGCATGAATGAATGCTAGATTTATAAATGTGCAACATGGATTCTGACGAGAAAGATTGTCTGCCACGAATTGGAATAAAAGCAGTGATGGCTATATCCTGAATCCAACGTGTAATTTCAGCATGTGGAATTAACAAATCCTAAACATTTTAAATACTTCGAGGGGTGGATCAGTTATAAGAAATTTGGTATAGATTCGGAAATTAAGCCTAGAATAGGCTGCACTCGGGGTAGTTCTGTCAACATCGCAAAATGCAACAAAAACAAAACATCAAACTAGGAATATTTTTTACCAAAAACCTCCGCGGTGCCACCATTTCTCGATTCGGTATTTATGTTGGCGATTCAACCATTTATTCTAGTCTTAAGGGGAAGTCGATAAAGTCAAATTGGTAGTTGATATCGAAAGATGACCTCTCATCTGTTGCTAACTGGGACTAGAAATATCTCGGTGTATGGATCAGTTATAACAAATTTAGTACTGGAGATAAGGAAAATGGACATGAAATAAGCTGCGCTAGAGGTAGTCTTTTCCAACACTGATGTTAGAAAACCAAAAATATTAACATAAGAACACGTGTCTTAAAAGTTCTAGCCCAGAATTGGAGTCATGCATGGCGTCCAACCCGTTCAGAAATAAATGTCAGATGTCAAAATGTCGTCTTGCTCCCTCATCTGTCAACTGTCCGACAATTATTTTAAGACATTTTTATGTTTATACGTTCTTTTTTATAGATACAAATATTTAAGTAAATGCTCTGTTTATAATAAACAGTATTAAACAACATCTACCGGCGTGAATGTCCGAGAAATTTTCATAGAAAATAGGCGTCCTCCAGCAGGAATCGAACCTGTATCCTATACGGAACCGTCATATAACCTGACGTGCTTTTACCGATTTCGCCACAGAGGAGCGTTTCGTTTAGCAAGGTCGATTTTACTGTTTTTAAACTACAATCTACAATGATTTTCTAACGTACATTCATATCTTCTCGATGCCTATCCAAATGTAAACAAATGACGTAACATATACATATTTTCTATGACAATTTCTCTGACATTCAGGCCGATAAATATTGTTAATATTGTTTATTATAAATAGAGCATTTACTTAAATATTTATATCTATAAAAAAAAAACAATATATATACATAAAGAATGTCTTAAAACTGTCAACTGTATGCAAGCGCTTTCTCAGATCAATGATTAATTTATATAAACATGTAGACTCGAGTTACAGAAGCACAAAGAAATATAGCAAATAACAGAAAGCACATCACTTGAGCAGCAACAACTAAAATGGATAAAACTCGAAAATAAAAAAAAAAGACATAAGAAAGATGTTGTTCACATTCCGGCGTTGACAATGTTTAAAAGCGTTTGCACGGCCGTCTGGGCCATGAATTATTTTCCACCCTTCAACTCCTTTCCTATAAACAAAATGTCGAAAGCCTCTCGCTACTTCATCGCTATTTCCATGGCAAAAAGTTCAGAGGTGCTAAATTTCTTAGTCCCATCAGATCAGACCTTTACATCAAAGACCTATCATGCCACTCCACAGAGCCGACAGCTACATTCCCTTCATATTCCATTAGTAATGTGGAAGTGCCACTCAGACAGCTTCTTCCCCAGAACTATTTCATTGTGGAAAAAAACTCCTGCGCGGATGCTTCTCCTATCATTACAATCTTAATATTTTCACGTTTGGGGTCAACCTTTATCTATCCAAAATATCGTCTTGCTCCCTCATTTAGTAACTCCCCTCTATATTGACTGGCTCTTGGGACAATAGTCTATAAAATGTGATATTCTTTCTTTATAACAAGAAAGTCTAGTCTTATGACCTTAATAGGGTGACAGTTCCCAGAATATTTTGTTTTTCGCCATCGTATATATGTGTGTGGTAAAAATTAAATAATTTGCGCAAATCTCAGTGAATAATTGTTCCACACCAGTGGCGTTGTCTTTCTTTTGGTCAATTTATTGCATCTTTTTTAAATAAGATTTAACATTTTGTCTCTTTCTTAAACTAGACAACGGCTTACAGCCATATCACGTTGAAACACCAATTGTCGTACGATTACCTAAGTTAAGCAACGTCGAGCCTGGCCAGTACCTAGATCGATGACAATTTGGGGATACCACGTGCTGTAAACATGGATGTGCAGGTGGTGTAATGAATAACGATTCGGAATTAAAAATCAGAGAGCCGAGTTCCAATTCCAGTTGGGTTCGTTATATTCACTTACGCGCAAATACACTTGGGAAAGGTGTGAATCCACCACTCCTAACCCCAAGCTATGGGTTAATTAGTAAATTAATTAGTAAATCACTATTATCTCCATAGAGTATAATTATAAATATTTTCTGGCTTTAAATATCCTCCAAAAGGTTGATAAGCCGTAAAAACAAATCAACTAGGCGACATTAGTTAATTCAATGGTGGATTTTAAATTAACGAAAACATCTGTGAGAGAAAAAAGAAAGTATAGATCATAATATTTTATTTTTTTATATGAACATTTCCTCCGCCAGTCAGATTGAAGAGTTACAATGAGGCAATGCTGAGTGTATTAGGCGTTCTACCACCATTTATTATTGGCAGCAGCTTTCGCAATATTTGATTTACAGATGACACTGTGTTGATAGTAGACACAGAAAAGAAACTATAGTGATTCCCACAAAAGGCAAAACATCAATTATTGTAAAAAGACACAATGTTTGATTGTCAAGAAAATTAGCAGGCCATCATGCTAATTACAAATTGAAAATACTAAAATTATATAAATCGAAAGCAACCTCGGTTCTCGGCCATAATTTATTCTGAAAGTCTGTTCTAAAACCGAAATGTTCGAGAACTGAATTTGTTTTCCCATTATAATTAATGTAAAAGAGATTAATTCGTTTCCAAGCACCAGATGAATGTTTATTTACATGCTTTCACTATATATTCAAGTAAATCTTTCTCTGGAGATTCTTTTCTTTTTTCTTTCAGTAAAAACCTGTCCAATTAATTGTTTTTGCCTGCGTTCTAAATTTATTTCTAAAATGCGACATGACATTGTCGTTGAAACGGTTTCTACTTGCTACCACTGTGTATCAGGGTGAGATTTTTCCAAAAAACTTTGCACATCAACCCATTTAGCACAAATTTCTTGGTTTCAAAAACTTAGGTCCTCTCTGTTGTAGAGTAGTTTTCACAGTGGAGGCTTGTATTTCACTAAGTCGGTCCTAAATTAGGTTCGACGTACAAAACGTTAGGAACTTGAAAATAACAGTTAATGACGCAGCAATCTAGTTGTGGTGGTTGATACTTCAATATCCGAAATCGACTGACTCACTCAACTCACCTGAGTTCTGGCGACTGCCACTACTACTACTTATTATCTGTGGGAGAGTCTATTAACAATAGAATAGGTATGTTCCGTTATAACACTCTCTTTCTTCCCTCCTCCTCATCAGAAGACACTTCCGCAGTCAACGTCTATTGATGTTCATTTTACCAGTATCACTGCTAGCTTTCTTTGGAGCCACGACTAAGGGTTAATGAAGAGAATAAAAGTACAATAAAATTGGAAAAGAAAAGCACAACACACGAATATATACAACACAGAGGTCGACTAAGAAATGATTTCGTTTGGGTGAACTCGGTTTGTCTATGTTTTCGAGAACCGAAATTTTGTTCGATAACCGAGGTATATTCATCTTGAATTTTCTATTCGAAAACCGATTTGTTCGACATGTGAGAAGTTCGAGGTTGCTCTGTACAACAATTTAAATATATTAGTAGCAGTTTAATAAAGGACGGACAATGAGACACCGAATTCCGAATACACTTTAGAATAGCGAAATATGTCTCCCAAAAGCTAAGCAAACTATTAAGAAAGAGGAAAATTTCGTTATGAAAACAAAGTATACTGACCTGTTATGTAATATCGGTCTTCGTATATGGCAATGAATCTCATCACTAATGAAGAAGAGACTTGAAACAACAGAAATGAAGTTCTACAGAAGGATGCTGGGAATACCATGGACTGAACAATGTGAACAATGACGAAGTTTTAATGAATGGAAAAGAAGAAACACTTACACCGAGTATCAGAAGGAGTCAGTTGAAATTCCTAGGAAGGCTTGGAGAATTTAACACTCACAAGACAGAGGAAAACAGAGCATAACCTACCTATCGATTTGTGTAAATGGTTGGCAGAAAGGGTATAAGGAGAGATAGTAAAAATACAAATTTTTCCTAAGAGCTACAACGTATAAGAAATCGAGGAGAGCCATTTACTGCCACGTCCGGAAGAGACACGGCACGTAGAAGAAGAAGTAGGTGCGACAGCAATACGCCATTTTTGGTTTAATCAACACAACAGTACTAGCGGACTGCAGGTGAAAATTGATCGGGAATGATGAAATAAACAAACATCAAAAACATGCCTGAAGCACTTTGTCAGACATTGACAAAGAGATTGGGAAGAGTGGTGATCCCATGAAAAATGAAACAAACTAAGACAAAGAAGAAGAAGAAGAATTTTCTAATATCATTTGTTGGTGTTCAAATCGCGATAAAGTGTAAAAATATCAGCTGCTGATTTTTCTAAGCAAACCTAACGTCTTCACTTGGAAAATTGATGTAGAAATTTGTTCCTGACAATAGACCTTTTTATTGTGGTCTTGGGCTCTAAGTAAAGCCAAAAAATAATCTTAACTGAGAAACAATTTGATAGATGACGACATGATGCTTCAAAATTCAAAGTTTTTCTCTTCCTTTAAAGTCGGCATTCCTGAAGTTTACTCGGTCTGGAATACCAGGCACAGTCCCCAGAAGAAGAAAGCGTGCAAATCACTATAATTTCTATAAACATATCTTGCTTGAAAACCTATTTTCTCAAATATTAACACAACCAACTTTTGCCTATAGTCTCAAGTACACATCCAACCTATTTATACCTATAATCTCAAGGATAAACACGACCAAAGTTTACTTTTAGAATCAAATATGAATTCGACTTGTTTATACCTATAGTCTTAGATATAGGTATAAACAAAGAGTTCTAGTAGAAACCTCCTTCTCGGCCATAATTTATTCTGAAAGTAAATAAAGCACAAATTTCTTGGTTTCAAGAACTTACGTCCTTTCTTTCTTCCCTCCTTCTCCTCAGAAGACACTTCCACAGTCAACGTCTTTTGATGTTCATTTTACCAGTATTACTGCTAGCTTTCTTTGGATGTTGTTCGAGAACCGATAGAATTGTTTACAAAAGTTTACCTATAGACTCACATACAAATTCGACTTATTTATACCTATAGTCTCAAGTATAAACCCATTCAATGTTTAACTGTAGGCTCACGTAAAAATAAAAAGCAGAATTACTCAGTGTAAAATCCACCAACCCTAACCCAACGAAACGATCTCTCTCTCTCTCTCTCTCTCTTGCTTGTTCTCTGTGTGTGTGTGTGTGTGTGTGTGTGTGTGTGTGTGTGTGTGTGTGTGTGTGTGTGTGATTTTCGATTCTTAAAACCTTTCATATTATCAGATTGGGTTAGACTTAAACAGAGTACCTTGGTATTCAAGTCCTACTGTTGAATCTGTTTTTTGTGCGTAGGTGTTTGGTGGTAGCAATAATCTTTTCGCTTTTCTCGAAAGTCAACATGTTTTTAAAATCGAAATAATTGCGCTAAAATTTCACTTTTTGCTCTCCTAAGTATCTAAATCCTTTTTATTTCTTTTTTTCTTTTTACTCATTTAGCACAAGGAATTTGCAGTTGAAGCGGTTCATAATTTTTGTTTGGCTTTTTTTTAAAACCTCTTGATGCATTAAACCCGGCATCTACTCTCAGACTACGTCTATGAAAAGGAGACAACTTGTTCTGCAGCCTTGAATAGCCAAAGATACGATTCCTAAAAGCACCTTGTGGAGCACTTACTGTTTCCTAGTTAAAATTGAGCAAACTGATGATGTAGCCAAAAGGCCTATTTCTCTTGCACGCCACTGTATAGCAAGAGTTATTGCTTCACTATTAACCTCACCAGAGAAATCAAAGATGGCAGCGAACGTGAAGCGTAGCCGAGTCGGTGACAAAAAAGAGAAAAGCAATGACTTGCTCTCTCTCAGTATTATTTGACACGCACTGTGGCAATAATGTTTTCAGCAGTAGACGAATAATTGGAGAAAAGGCTGCATTTATTTCACTATTTTTTCAAGACAGCCAAACATCAAATGATTGCGTATTTCAAAAGTTAAGTTTGGTGACTGTGATGCTAAAAACATCTCTGAAATTTGGTGTGACTCATGATTATACGAACTGTCGACAAGACATTGTCTAGAATAATCATGTTGATTGAATTTAAATTTTATATATATTTCTGAAGATTCTACTAACTCTGCGACGGAGTAACGATTGTGAGTTGTCCAGTGATTAACGAACTGAGAATTCTACATCGATTCAGCAGCACTAATTGATTTGGTTTGGTTTGGTTTGGTTTACGGCATATCAACCCCAATGGGTTATTTAATGCCGACAAAATTTTTATTGCTGGTAATGTTTTTCTACAAAATCTATTTCTGGGAATATTTTTCCTTGAAGAAATCTATAGGTGGTCATGTTTTTTTTTCCAAAGAATGTATAGCTGTTTGTATTGCTGGTATATTTTTTAAAGTATTGCTGATAATAATTTTTCCTTCAAAAATTATTGCTGGTAATAATTTTTATTACAAAGTATTTCTGGTATTAAAACCTATTTTTACACAAGTTTGGGTGTTAACTATTTGCCCATAGCTCGGACCCTAACAGATGCTACCATCCCAGGTCAGGGTGGACCTGGGAATACCAGCAATTGAGGTGGTTCCACGCTCCTCAAAACCTCCTGATCAGAGGCCTTGCTGTTGAACGTAGTGTATCGTCTTACCCAGGACGCGGATATAGTTTATCGTCATACCCAGGACGGAACACTACTTGGAATGAAAGCAATGATAGCACCTACCCTGTAGCCATTATAAAAATACAGAGTGTAGAATTAGTAAATACTAAACATTTCAGATACCTCGGAGTATGGCTCAGCTGTAAGAAATTATGTATAGTAAGGAAAAAAATGGAACATAAAATAAGTTGTGTGAAAGGTAGTTTCGCCTAATACCTCAAATCTATACGAAACCAAAATATCAACCTGAAAACTTGAGTCATGTCCTTAAATAGTCTCATCATATCGAGACTTTTATATGGATGCCATGCATGATTTGCAAACCCGTACAGTCAGATAATGCTTCCTCATATCAATGGTGAAACAAAAGCTTTTGATCGAGGAAAGCCTGAGGGTTTTGGCAAAGATCATCCTTCTTTGAACATTAGTGACTGGCGCTACAGATTAACAAGGAGACAAATAACAGTAACTGCATTTACTGAGAAATTCCAACAGCAGTAACAACTAAAATGGATAGCATATGCAACTGGTAGAGAAAATAATAGCTTAATCAAGATGTTACCATTCCACACACTTCAAATAAATCTTTCGGAAATAAACCCCCATCAGTACTGGAAAGTGCGATAAAAAATTTTAACCGAAAACCCTACTGGCTGCTACTAAATAAATACAATAAATAAATAATAAATACAAAATGTTTTCCTTGTAGGGTAACATGTGGATTTCCATAAGCGTATATATGAATAAATGCGTAATGGCTGAGGTGTGGAAGAAAGGGTTATTCTCCCATTTGTGTTTCCCAATTATTGGCATTGTTATATTCATGATATAATAACACTTTATTTCACGGACGACACGGAATAGCTGGAAGAAAAGGATGACAAACAGAGAGAGTTTTATACCGCTAAGTTATGCACAAAATTATATATACATATTTACATTTATCCAACGCAGAGAAGTTATATTACATGTCTACAACCACAAGCAGTGTGAAAATGAGGTCTTACTTGTAATATTTCTCAAAGTGAAAACTGAAGGTAATGTGGTTTATCTATGAACCTGGTGAGGCCATGTGGTTTTCTACGGCTGTTGGCTAGAGACGTCCTTCTTCTCTGAGCTTTACATCGCAACTGGTCTTCGTCACTCTATCCTCTGACGTCAATCACTGGCCGTCACGTGGCCCACATACCTTATCTCAACAGCAGTTAATCACATTGTCTCAAAAGCAGCTAATCATTCTTTGTATCCATACATATGTTTGTATATTTTTATACTAAAGTTCATTCAGTACAGGCTCAAATTAAAGGATCACAGTTAAAGACGGTTGTGCGGAATGAGGTGTGTGATATAAATGAAAAAGTATGTAGTCGAAATGAATATTATTAGAATAATGAGGACTGATAACGACTGACCCTTGCTTTGAAGACTTTAAGATTGCAGTGTTTAGGGAAACACTCACGAGGGAATATACCCCAAGACGTAGCTGTTCCTCTGAAAAACCTGTCTGAGTAGGAATTTCTTCTTACATTTGGAATGCGGGGGAAATTATGGTGTTTCGACTTCGTTTAAGTGGCATGACTGTCAGAGATGTAAAGGTCTGAACTGATGGAACTACAGAATGAAGTAGCAGGAGCAACAGAATAATAATAATAACAACAACAACAATAATAATAATTGTTGTGGATTCTGTGAATGGAATCCTGCACAAATAAATAAACAACGCCAGTAATTGAGATGGAAAAATAAGTGTATTAAACGTAAGAATACAGACTTGAAGTGAAGATTAGTAGTCCAGTAATGCGGGTCAGTAGAAAGTATATGTACAAGTCTCTGTAAGTAAAGCCGTATATATATATATATATATATATATATATATATATCTGGACTCTTGTATAACTCTCTGAGAACACCCTTTGTCTGTCTCTGTATCTCTTAAGGTATCTCTCCACGTATCTCAACATATCGCAACGTATCGCAACACCATGTATTCTCTCTGTCAGTAAAAGTATACTTTGGATGAGTCCATCTTATGTAAAAAGGGGAGAGACCCACAATAATAATAATTATTATTATTACACACACTCCACTACTTCCAGAGATCGCTGTTAATTCCCATTTAGCAGCTGGGACTTTGAATGCTGATTTATAGGCATACAACTTTTCAATTGTAAAATTTGTGTTAAATATTCTTCCACGTGACACTCCTTTGCCCTTTGGTTCCACTCCATTAAAATGGACTGTTTTTACAGATTAAATAATCATAATAATAATCTATACTCGTATTCACATTTTCTGCCTAATGTTCCCGATCTTAGGTGGTATCAGTTACGAGAAAAATATAATGTCTGAATGCCGGCATCATCATCAGTAATTTTAGAATGTTTCAGCCACGTGTCATGGTGAGCATTAAAGTCATCTGTTCGCAGATGGATGGAGAGAAAGTGCCTTTTCTATACTATCAGCTATTATATCTAATATACTGCAGTCCTGGGAAGAGGGGGGGGTGATAAAGGAAAACGAGGTACCTAACAAAGATTAGGAACGAAAGACGGGAGCATATGAAAAAGTAGTCAGCGTCTTCGAGATAATATTCCCTGGCCATCGGAAGATTATCCCGGATTTAAACACCAAGGACAAGCATGTGAATGCAGGAATCTTTTTGGCAAAGGAGAAGATACCCTACAATGAAGAATTCATTGGTAGAAATGAAAGAATTCAATTTGGTTTCACAAAGGACAAATATAAATGGCGACAGTTTCAGGAGAAAAGATTCCACACTGCAGAATTTGGAACGGATACCACGAATATTGGAAAAAACAAGGGTTCAGGGGGTAGGCGGGGTTTGTTTTGTTTTTTTTGGTAGGGGTGCTTTTGCTGGTTTGCTTATATTTCTTTTTGCTGTGATTTCCATGAGATTTGTTTTGAGTAAAAAAGGTTCACGATAATTTTCACTATCCGTTGTCAATGTCAATACAAACCAGCCAGTGCGTTGCAGAGAACAGACCATAATGTTGCCTCAGGGTTGTCCACCGGAAATACATGCATGGACAGCTACCCATGCGTAACATGGCACTAGATACACCGGCATTATGCGACTGTTGATCAGAGCAGCCTCACTAACTGCTACCAAAGAGTTCGTGCAGTCGGAAATAGTAACTGGTAAAGTTCCAATTTGGTACCCTCATTATGGTTAGTCCGATCACCCAAAACATAAATCATTGTGACCCTGGTAGAAGAAAGAGAGAACAGGTAAAACATATCCTGATTAGGGAACTACGGATGAACCTCTAGTCTTGTTCAATGGACATGGAAAGAGTGCAGGCCGGACGATAAGTGAGCCTATGTATCATCTTTATATTTTTATATTATCTAGGCAATGAGTGTTAGACGGAAATTCCCGATAGTTATGCTGTGTAAATATTATTGCTGCCAAAACGATGGCGCTTGTCTAGCCGTGAAGACCGTACTCAGAAGAGGAAATCTAATCGTCTGTTTGACAGCGGAATTGCTAGAGGGTGATGATTGAGCTAGACGTTTTGTATTTCTATTAGACTATGCATAATAAAAGACAGGAACACACTTTGTAAAGCGACTGTCCTATTTAATATAATATTTCGAGAAAAAAAAGAATATACACATATTTATAAGGACAATAATAATAATAATATAATTGTGTCATCCGGTACCTATCTAAAATTGCCAGATACCTCTGGTGTGAAATAATAATAGTAATAATAATAATAATTTTTATCAGGTTTCGTAGTATTGGCACCCACTGAATATAAAACTCGGCATGACAGAATGAGCCAATATCTACACTGGAAAATCTGTAACTTTTACGGAAAGGGAAACTGCATAAAGTTGGTATGAATACCACCCAGACCCGGTGACGTAGATAGAACCTTGCCGTAAAGGGATATATTTGAACGAAGTAACTAAGTGGTTTTGGCTACTATAACCAAGTAGAATACGGTAGCAGTAATCAATTGGTATGCGTCGTAGTCGCAGGTAAGAAGTGTAGATCAATGGCGTAGTCCAACGGGCGTCGTTATAGACTTAGCTCTCAGACTAAGGCTCTTGACTCATCTACACGTCCGTCGGTATTTATCACGGACACCAGCCAATCACATTCCAGTGAGGGGGAACACAGGTGTATGCATATTCCATTATATCAGACCTGTAACAATTTTATGGGAGTTTACAATACAAACAGAAAAATCAAAGCTATTCGCCCAGACATTGTGATTAGAGACCGCAAAGAGAAAATGCGCCTTCTTATTGATATGGCACTCCCTATCAAAATACAAGGACTTGAAAGTAAAAATTCCAAAATGTGGCACATGAGGACATCAACAATTCCAGTTGTAGTCGGAACCCTTGGATTGACTGGGAAAGATTCCAATAGACTCATTGAAGGAATTCTTGGTAGCCCATGCCTTAAAGAAATACAGAAAATTGTTCTCACGAATACAGTCCTCACCTTACGAAGGGCTTTATCTATGTAAAATATGTGTGATTTTTTTTCAAAACTGCTCAGTGGAAAATGCCATGATGTCATTTCTGACCTTAGGTCTCTGGGCGGGACCCGAAAAAAATGAGTACACACCAGAAATAAAAGGAGTTAAAATAATAATAATAATAATAATAATAATAATAATAAATCCGGAATTAAGGTAATTTTTCCTTTGCGCATATTTCATACAGTTATTATTACATATGCGCAAAGGAAAAGTTACAGTAGTGCCTACAATAATCGGTGCACTTGGACTCATGTAAAATTACATTAGGAATTACAGAGCATTGAAAAGGCGTCAATTAATAATAATAATAATAATAATAATAATAATAATATTTTGTAGGATGTCATGATCTAATGTGACCATGGAGTATTGCATAGAAAACCAGACATTGTGGTGATAGATACAGTAAAAAAAAAGAACATGCATCATCAGAGATATTGCATGTCCCGAAGACAATAAAGTAATCGACAAAGAAGAAAAACAAGAAAACTGTAATAGTTTAACATGGGGACGAACGAAATATTGTTTAATATGGCAATTTGTATTAAAAATAAATAATACCCATGAAACATTTAAGTAAATATGCTTTTATAAATTAAATTCATGAAATGCCATAACCTATATTGTAAATGAAATTTGTTAGTTCATATTTAAATGGCTGATAATCATTCATTACCTGTTAATGATATTCGACTGTTTTATTCAACTGATATAAAGAGAGTTCGCACTGACAAAATTTAACCTTACGCGAATTTATAAAATCTGAATGCAAATTATATTTCTATAATATTTACATGAAAAAATGTAAGAAAGTATTGTCAGAGATGTGGGAGTAAATGAGAAGATACTGACAAAAGTTGAGAAAAGGCAGTGGAATGAGATTGTTAACACCTCAGCATCCTTCTGTAGAACCACATTTCTGTTGTCTCAAGTCTCCTCCATCTGTGAAATTTCCAGCATTCATTGCCATATATCCGGTCCATTTATATAAACTATTTACTGAACTGTTTCTCTCTGTCCCACTGACCTTCAAAATGTCCTGTGCGTGTTAAATTCTCTATGCCACCTTTCCTCAATATATGTCACCTTATACTTGCAAGTATACGTGTCCTTTGGGTTTCATTTCCATACGACTTCTATCTATAAAGCAGCATTAATTCAGTAGATATATTTGATGATTTGTGTAGGAAAGATATGAAATTATATACAAAAACATAACCGAATTAGAAACGTTGGCCGGAAGGGACTCTGGTATTTCTTTGGCCTGATATTAAAAGAGAGTTCGGAATTGGCAAATATGCAATGTTAATAAAGGATAATACAAAAAAAAAATCAGGAAGGATTTTTAGCTACGAAGCAATAAAATCGTGGGAAAAAAAGGCTTTCTTTCTTTCAGTCATTTCTCACGGAAACTAAGTAGCATCTCTGATATGTCTTTTATGTATTTCCACGAGATTAAAACGGAATAGTTCATTATTTATCAGGTATTGGCAGGAGACGTTAAACATTTCTTTCTTCCTTTCTTTCTTTCATTTCTCTCAGAAACCAAGTAGCGTCTCTGATATGTCTTTTACATATTTCCACGAGATTAAAACGGAATAGTTCATTATTTATGAGGCATCGACAGAGCGTGACGTACGTAGGTGCTGACTATGGGACCAAGGGAGGTACAAGCAGAATTCTAATATGATTATTTTGTCTTAATTTGATAAAATATTTATGCATTTATGCGTTTTGTGTTTATCTAGACAGCGAAAATACATTTGATACATTGCAATGCTGATGAGAATAAAGTGCAAGGGAGATGTTATTCAGTAAACGTCTTCATTTTCTTACAAGCCTTGTCACTTTATACACATTTATCGCCATTCCATGATTTGTAGCATAATTTCTTTTTTCAAAAATGAACGATTCAATTTAGAGATTATCTAAATCGCTAAATCGACAATGTTTCCTATTGAAAAATATCAATACAACAGTAAAAAGACGAGCAGGTAAAGCTTTTGTTCGATATTTGTTTAAAAGTCGGACAGAAGTCAAAACTGTCTCGACATGAATAAAACAACTGTACGTCTTCTCCATCAATAACATTCGACGAAGAAAGCAATGACATTCGAGCGACTGTCGGTCCCAGTAATTCGCGACAAATTACACTTTCGTTTCGTTTTATTAAAACTAATTAAATTCTACGGGTCGTTGTTATGCGTCGTGATTAAAATACACACGTTTCGAATGCAATAACTGACACCTTTAATATCTCTGCAAAGTAATCTGATAGTCAAATCACCAGACAAAAACGTCAAGTCCATACACACAAGTTCAATTATATTCCAATTAATATGTATCTTGAAAAATCTTATTTGATTATCATAAGATTGAGTGATTACGAGAGTCGGTAACAAACAGAACAGGTTTGCAAAAGGTTCTTTTTCATCGGATGAAAGAGTTTCTCTAATAAGATTATTAAATATGATATGAAGTTATATATGATGGTGACACTTTTTCCTCTGATATCTTTTCTTGGGCAAGGATTTTTTTAATACTAAATTTCAACCAATGAAAAGGCTCGGGAGGTAGTGAAGGCAAAGAGTTAGAAACGAAACGACAATGAATGACGGGGTGCAACACGAAGTGAAGATTAAGAATGGCAAGAAAGAAGAATTATTCTTACTGAGAGATAGATAGATAGATAGAGAGAGAGAGAGAGAGAGAAAGAAAGAAAGAAAGAAAGCGGCAAGCTAAGATAAAATACAAATATTGATCGATTAAATACTTAGGATTATAGAGCCAGTTCAAACTCTGACATCCGTTCATTAACTGCATACTACGTGCTTCAGCAGTGCTAAATACGATTTTTGAATTAATGGTTTTTCTTTTCCTATACTGGCTGCTTACCAAGGCTGAAAAGCCCAGTTTGCCCTACTATTTAACCCATAGCTGGGAGAGGAGTAATGGCTTTCTATTTGTGCGGAAGTGAACATAATGAATCACAACTGGAATTCGAACACGGCTCTCTGATTTCTTGTTCCGATCCGCTACCCAGAACACCACCCACACACCCGAAGCCTAATATACTTATCCTGATAACCAATGACAATAAGTTTGTGGATTAAATCTTTTCTTTTTGAATTCAGTGACATAGTAAGACTGAATTCGATCTTTGGTCCGAGTAGTGCACACTTTAGACTCTGGTCAAGCAATAACTGACCAGAACTCAATAAGAATAAGACGATATAAAGTTGCATGGACATCGGAACGAGAAAAATTTAGTACATGAAATAATGGGTTCAGTTTGAAAGTACCCGGATCAACAAACACCTGAAGAAGACTGGGAGATACAACTTCCGAAACGTTGTGATAACAACGAATATGACAACAGTAGTCAGAATGTAAATAATGATAAGTCCCAAAATTCAGACCTAAAGTTTGATATGGTTATACCAAGACCATCGATCACAGCCAAATGTGGGTGGTGAGGTGACAGGTTTTGATAAAAAGCAGCATGTGACCTTGCCGGTGGAATCACTTAGAATTAGCTTCTGATCGAGTAACACAGTCCGTTGAGATCCTCTCCGATGAAGACTCTTCAAAAGTATAAGAGTGTGTCTTCAAAATCGTCTTGACTGTCTAATTCATCAAACTTAAAAACAACAACTCAACACCCAGCCACTATTCCTGATCCAGAAATCAAAAGAAAACTACCCTCTCAACACTCAGCCACTATTCCTGATCCAGAAATCAAAAAAGAAAAAACTACCCTATTCAACAGAAATCAAAAGAAAACTACCCTCTCAACACTCAGCCACTATTCCTGATCCAGAAATCAAAAGAAAACTACCCTCTCAACACTCAGCCACTACTCCTGATCCAGAAAGCAAAAGAAAACTACCCTCTCAACACTCAGCCACTACTCCTGAACAAAAAAACAAATAAACTTTCTTAACAACTAGTCACTACTCCTAATCATGACAACGAAAAAAAAACAACTCTATCAAAACCTGGAAGTTTTGTCACTCCCTACCAAAAAGTAATGAGAACAATAGAAGAATAAGTAATACAGCAATACAAAAAGCACATATAGTGGATTCAGTTTATTCACTTTCATTGATGCTGTCACACATCGAGAAGGTCGCGGTACAAAATGATGCGGCGTCACGTCCTGTATGATATTTTATGAAGCTGTGCTTTGTTGATTGTTGCAAAGGCTCTCCGAACGGCGTCCTTCAACTGATGGATATTTTGGTATCGGTCATGTGAAACTCTCTCATTGATAAAATCACACAGAGCGTTGAATTAGAAAAGTATAATTTATATATGGTAATTTTGTTGCTGAATTACAAACATTACATTTTCTAACTGAATTTTGATTTTTGTCCGACTTTGACTAATACACGTAGCTTTTCACCAAGGACTTCATTCTCACTATTCCCGGATGTTCTACGTGGAATTGTTTTAAAATCTTGTTTGGGGGTTAATAAAGGAATTACTACTTTTTCCGAGTACGAAAGTACTCCATCACAAATAGAAAATTCTCTATTTTTGTAAACAGGTTTAATTTTGGTTTCACACCATTTCACTCATAGTTTTTTGAATAAATGTATCCTTTTTAGAATGAATTTTAATATTGTCTATTGTGACCGACAATTCTTATATAGGGTTTTACTCTAGGATTTTAATTTCGCTTTTGGTTCCAGCGAAACACTCACAGTATCTTCAAAATCTTCTTTAAATTTTGATATGAATCTGGACAAACCTCTACGTGCCCCAATTTGTTTGAAATCATAGTACATCAAAGTCGTAGCCCAAGTTCTAGTTCGTTTGCACTATGGGTTGGAATCCCTTTCTTAGACCCAAATATACTTAATAATGGACGATGATTAGTTTGCAGTATGAATTTTCTTCCTAATATCATCCTGTGAAATTTCTTTACAGCAAAAAGTATAGCCAGTCCTTTCTTTTCAATTTGACTGTTGAATTTTCCGTATTTGTCAAACTTCTTGAAATGTGAGAGACTGATTTCACTGTACCGTCTTCGAATTTATGGTCAATTACTGCTCCCGTGTCGTATTCCCTCGCGTCCGTCACTACTATTATTTATCGGGGCAGCTCGTAATTTGTCAGCGATAACTATAAATTTACTACTTTTTTAATTCATTCAAAAGTTTTTTGACATTCCGTTGACCAATTCCATTTCGTATCCTTTTTATGTAAATTATTCGGAGATGCTCGCAATTTGTACATATCTGGCATGTTAATATTACAATAATTTGCTAATCCGAGAAATGATTACAGTGTTACCAAATTTATCAGGGAAGGCATGTCTTTAATGGCACTTGCTCGAGCAGGATCTGGTCTTATTCGTTTTTCATCGATTATCTGACCTAAATATTTAATCTTGTCCAGAGAGAATTGACATTTCTGTTCAGTAATTTTGAACCCGTAATCATGTAGTCTATGACAGACTTCCTGAATCAGTTTTATGTGTCGTACTTTCGCAGCACTCTTAATAAGTGTTATGGTCCAGGTTAGGACCAAGGAAGAACACCACGAACACAAAAGTAGAAATAACGAAGGTATATTACACGAAATAATAATACAAGATGTGGAAGGTGTTAGTATGACTGTCAGTCTGGTTTGGAGTGAACTACTATCGGCTCGACTCGATTCGGTATCTAGCCACCCCCACCCACGAGGGTTGCATGTGGCACAAGGCCGAGTTTAACGTGGGTTTCCCGAGCCCGTAGGCTCGGCCAAAAAATGCCCGTAGAACCCGTATAAACGGGATCGGGTTGGTCAACCTCCCCGAACGAGACTCTGCCCTTCGGCGGAGCCTCGTCCGGGTTCTTCTCTGCTCAGAGGCAGAGAGTTCGTCCGTCAAGCCGAGCTTCTCGGCTTGATTCGGTATCTAGCCACCCCCACCCACGAAGGTTGCATGTGGCACAAGGCCGAGTTTATCGTGGGTTTCCCGAGCCCGTAGGCTCGGCCAAAAAATGCCCGTATAACCCGTATAAACGAGATCGTGTTGGTCATTTCTCCACGAACGAGATTCTGCCCTTCGGCGGAGCCTCGTCCGGGTTCCTTTCTGCTCAGAGGCAGAAAGTTCGACCGTCAAGTCGAGCAGCTCGGCTTGATTCGGTATCTAGCCACCCTCCCACGAGGGTTGCATGTGGCACAAGGCCGAGTTTAACGTGGGTTTCCCGAGCCCGTAGGCTCGGACAAAAAAATGCCCGTAGAACCCGTATAAACGGGATCAGGTTGGTCAACCTCCCCGAACAAGACTCTGCCCTTCGGCGGAGCCTCGTCCGGGCTCCTCTCTGCTCAGTGGCAGAGAGTTCGACCGTCAAGCCGAGAAGCTCGGCTTGATTCGTCCCTCTCTCTCTTGACAGGTGTAGTATACATAGTGTTAGGAAGAGTTCATTCTGTAGTTATAGGTAAGGACCCATGACAATAAGTATATCATCTATGTAAGCAAAAGTACCTTCTATTCCAGCCAACACCGTATCCATTATTTGCTGGAAAATACCTGGGGCTACTGTTACACCAAAGGGTAATCTTTTAACCATTGAACAACTGCAATCCACTAAATCCTTTAAAAGGATATTTCTTTTATAAAAACATGGCATTTCTAATGCGTCACAAGAAAAGTTAATCCCTGTATAATATACTCTCTCTCTCTCTCTCTGTATATATATATATATATATATATATATATATATATATATATATATATATAATGTACTCTTCTGGAGACGTAGTAAAAGCCTTACATTTTTATGTGAACTTTAGTAACTTAGTAAGTCGTGCTTTAGGCTTGTTGTTGATTCTCTTGTTGATTTCTGCATTTTAAGCCGATTTATTCTCCTATGGTTGTTACATTAGTAGTAATAGTAACATCTTTTTAGAAAAGCAAAGGTATCATTCGATCTATTGTTGTCGATTTGGTACACCGATGCTCAACAGAAAAAAATTGAAATGGTATCGAGACACCAAACATCTTTCTTAGCTAATTTGAAGGCGCTGAATTTGAAAATGGACTCACTTTTTCTTGGTTAGCTACCGTTTTTGCTATACAGAAATGTTTCATTTTTGGAAAAAAAAAGCTTTTTTTTTTCATTTGTTTTCTGTATATATGACATTGACTGATGGCAATATTTCTCAAAATAAAATCGTAAAAACCTCTCAATTCGTATTTAAACCAACAAATATTGGTCTGCTTATTGAGAAATACTATTTTGGCAATAACAATCAGATCCTCAGTCTTTAAAAATAACACGACTGAATATACCAAGACCATCATGTATTTTCATCAAATCATTTAATAAACTAATAGCAGAAATAAAACCTTCGTGGACATAAAAACTATAGTAAAAATTTTCTCTTGATTGTCTGTCATGTTCAATGTTATTTAAGTCCCTTTTGATATTCCAGCACTGTCATGTACAATGGAATAGGTGCCTACAATTGGGATCACTTTAGTTGGAGTTTCTTTCCAACTGCGTAAACAAAATGCTCTTAGTGTGCTTGGTTTTCTTCCGGAGTGAAGGGATAAAAGAGATGGGATAAATTTATGAATATCCAACAGAAGATTTTATGGTTTCATTTTTTTTTATATCACCTTAATTATCAGGTTTACTAAATTGTATTACTGATAAAGTTTATCAGTTAATTTGAATTTCGGAGATAAAATAGAAAAAGTCGGTACTTCTATTTTTACATTTTTGACTCAAAAACTCGTTTTTCTTATAAAAAATAGTTTATTTCGGGTGTCTAGCATAAATTGCGAGGCCTACCTGAAAAGTGATGGGTTTCTACGACGTTTATTAACTAAATATTGCTATCAGCCAAGATCATAAAACGATCTTTTTTTTTCCAAAAATGAGCAATTTCAGTACATCAAAAGTGGTAGCTAACTGTGAAAAACTAAGACCATTTTCGGAATCAGAAACATCAAATTAGCTAAAAAACGTGTTTTGTTTCTTGTTACCAAAAATCGTGTTGACTAGTGTTATATAAGAGCATGTTATCATTTAAGCATATTAGAAGAGGTACAATATTATTTTAATTATCGCTATCAGATTTCAGGCATTACTTATAAGATAAACTCATAGCATGTATTACTCTGAGTTAGGCATTTTAGAATACCAACTTCATTCAATCTATCGCCATCAGATTCCCTGCATTATGTAAGCGATATTAAATATTGATCAATCCTATCACAGACATAGCAGAATATTGTGCATTTTTATCATTTATGTATTTTAAAACAGAAAGAAATAACATTCTTTCTATTGCTGTCAGATTTCGGACATTCCCTATACGCGTGTATTTTACAATAACAGAATTCAATCAGATTTCTGGCATTGTTTTTAAAATGACCTGGTATCATGTATTTTTGCCATTTCGAATAGAGAAAATAATATTCTATCTGTCTCTGCCACATTTCGGACATTGCTTATGGGATGATATCAGATTCTTCAGCTATTAAATTGTTACAACGAAACGTTAACAGAAATGAAAAGCGCAAAGGAAAGATTGTCTGGCCCTTAAGCAAAATATAACTGATTATTTTCTCAGTTACTCTCAAGATAAACTCTTCGCCGATGAAGTCAAATCAGCTTCGCCTCTCAGCTTTGATTTATCTAGGATAAACAAGAGTAAATAATGAAAGGCAAATAGCTTGTGTCACATAAAAATCTGCGTTCAATATTCAAATTACATCAGATTTTCATGACGATGATTGCGGAGTGACGACTCCAAGTAATTTCGTTTCTTTACTCGTCAAATTGTTATTCGGCATTAAGAGTGTTTTGCTATTATCTTCGCGCTTGTTGTTGGGAGCTTGCATTATTGCATTCGCTAATTTGGGCGGTTCGCATTTGATATGTAATTCCATTACAGGGTTCTGAATAAGCGACAAATGCATTTACGTAGACAATCGTATCAGCGTCGTGAAAGATGGGAAGCGTCAGATGGGAAAAGAAATCCAAAGAGAGACAAAAATATAACGAGGCAAAGAAAGAAAGAAAGAAAGAAAGAAAGAAAGAAAGAAAGAAAGAAAATATAAATAAACAGATTATTTTAACGTTGCAAAAAAGAGGAAAGATAATAAACGAATGCAAGGAAAGAGAGGGTTTAGGAAAAGAACGGAAAAAAGAAGATGAAGGGAGAAAGTTTGTAAGTAATTCTGTGGTGAGTGAGAATTTAACAGGGAAAATTTAATGGTGGAAGTAGAAAGGTGAAAGAATTTAAAGTTGGGAGCAGAAAGGGGAGATAATTTAATGGTGATAGCAAAAAGGGATACAATTTAATGGCGAGAGTAGAAAAGTGAAAGAATTTAATGGCGGGAGCAGAAAAATGAAAGAATTTAATGGCGGGAGCAGAAAAGTGAGATAATTTAATAGTTGCAGTAGAAAGATGAGAGAAATTAATTGTGACAGCAGAAAAATGAAAGGGTTTAATGTTGGTATCAGAAAGAGGAGAAAATTTAATGTTGAAAGCAGAAATGTGATAGAATTTAATGGCGGGAGCAGAAAAGTGAAAGAATTTAATGGCGGGAGCAGAAAGAGGAAGAGATTAAAACGGTGGTGGAGTTGTATGTTCAAATCGCGTCAGAAATATATGAATCCATGTCTTTTTTCTCCTCAATAATGGGTTAACTAGTAAGGCAAACTGTGTTTATTAGCCGTTTTTGGTAACCAGTCTAGGAAAAAGACGACTGAATTCAAAACCGATTAGATATGGATGTAGGAACAGCCCAGAAAAGACTAATGTTTACTGTGGTTGCTACAGCAGCAAAATCTCGAGTGTTGAGAGCTATAACCTTTTACTCCTCAAAGAATCTATGGGACTTGATCGTGAGTGTGAATATAAGACCGCGTAAAAAATGTTGAACTCTATCACGACTGGAAAATGTGGAATGAACAGCTCCAGCCGAGATAGGGTGGCAATTCCCCATTCTTATTTTAGAGATTTCATCAAACAAAATAGACTGAGAAAGAGGAAGAGATTATGAACATACTTAGATAGATAGATAGATAGATAGATAGATAGATAGATAGATAGATAGATATGAACAGACTTTGGTCGGCTAATTTTAATGCATATCAATTTCATGTCGAAGTTTATATGGGACACCAAGTGAGTGTGGAATTGCCTACTCAATAAAAATAGCCAACTAGTAATGAACAGACTGAGATAGATAGATAGATAGATAGATAGATAGATAGATAGATAGATAGAAGAAAGGAAGGAAGGAAGAAAGGAAGGAACATTGTGAAAATATGTTTCATAGATTAAACCCTTGCTTGGTTAGCTTACTGATAGAAAAGCTTTTAGTCAAGTAAATATGACCATTAACAGGACAAAGATTTCTTTAACATGTCTTGCGAAATTCATAGGAAAAATATAAGGTGCCAATGACAAATAAATCATGAAGTAATAAATCATTTTTTTATGTAAAGTGGCGTTTCCAAGGGAGCGTATGTTGTTTACAATTTTTTTTTTGTGTGTGTATTTTGCTTCAAATGACGTTTCAACAGGATAAAGATGGAAAACCATTTTCAACAAAGCATGCTTGAATAATAAAAGTTATATAATTGGGAAAAAGGTTCTGTGACGCGTTTTATCAATAAGTATTTCTACACATGCGCACGTGACGAGGGACGCTCGTAGTTTTAAAATTTTTGAAAGAATTTTCTTTGAAAGAATATTTTTTCAATCTAGTCAAAATCATCTGTATTCTCATATATATATATATATATATATATATATATAATGTTGAGTATTTTTTCTTCCTTCTCTCGCTTTTAAAAAGGTAAGTGATAGAGTAGACAAACTCGCTGATTATATATTGTTACGTTAACCCCATATTTGTACCCTCAGTACCTTTTGTATTTGCGACGAAACATATGAATCTTAATTTTTTTTATTTCTTAAATATGCAGATTGTGAGATATATATTGTTTTTATAACCAGATGAGTCAGGGCCAGTTCTCGGAAAAGAACCTTCCCTTCTACCCCCATCTCTTACCTGGTCCGCTGTTTGACAGATAGGTGTGAATGATGTTAACCAGTTCCATAGTCGCTGGTCAAAACAAACGCTGTTTGACAGATAACTGTGGATGATATTAACAGTGTCCGTGAATGACGCATACCTTTTTTTGGGGGCCAACACGTGACTCAAAATATAGCAGTTTTCGTTTCGCACGTGTTGAGGTAACAACGACTACACACAGTTGCTGGCTATCAGAGGAGTCGGACGTCACCAAAAACCCGTCTTAGCTATTCGCCATTAGAAGAATTAGATGCCACCCAAAACCAAAGGACCAACGCGAGATTGTAGATCAACATTGTCAATCCCATCCGTTACTTTCAAAGAAGTGTATAAATATCCTGTGAACAAATTGTACCCCGATAATTGTCAATCGACGTCGATTCCAACCTTATGTAAATTTCTGCATGTTTTGCCATATCTTATAATCTGCTATTTCTGTATTCATATGAATTTCGCCGCATTAGTATCTGTTTAATAATTGGTAACTTATCTCCCCATCCCTTGTATTATTTAGTTTTCTTTTTCTTTTTCTTATATTCACACTCCGTGTATTCTAGAAATAAAATATTTGTATTGTATATTCTCGTGTCGTCTTCTGTTGTTCTGTGTCTGCGAATTGTTCATTTTCTCTCTGCGTTTAACGACGTCCGGAATTGGAGAATTCCCCTCCCAACGTTCTTTTCTTTATTTTTATATCGAACCTTGGTATCTCTTACTTATTTTTTTTTTATTTTCTCGTTGCGTCCCGGTTATCGTAGTCCCAACTAAACCCCGGGCGTAACAGAATATATATATAACCTGTAACGCCGAAAAGAATAAAGTTAATGGGTGAAATAGATACGAATCTTAGAACGACATGATTAGTTAGCCTTCACGCTCAGGTTAGACGGAAATCCATTACTCTGATTTTCCAGGATCTCTGAAAGTGAAGTTTTGGTTTAACGTGAGCGTTTTGTCTGTCTTCCTCCTCTTATTCTCGACTATTTATGACATAATGACGTATTGTCTCTTTGATCACTCGTAACTGCTACAGTAGCAAAGTTTACTTGTCAAAATCAATTCCTCTTAGATCTCTTTTGTTAAAACTAGTTTAGCCAGTGTCAAAAATGGCAGCTTGTTTGGCTACGTCGTGACAATGATTAGATTTTCAGCTGTAAGCCTTTGCAATTATTATTGTTGAATCCTGCCATTTCACAGTGCTGCTCCCTTCCACCGCCCGAATTTGTAAATATCTTAAACGATTGGTTCCTTTCTGAATTTGAATTTGAGATACAAAATCAAAGAAATACAACAATTTAAATATCTGAGAAGTCCGAAGGTATATTGGGATAGCGAAAGAAATATTTCGTTACAAAGAAAAGTGCACTGAACTGTTACGTAATATCAGTCTTCCTATATGGCAGTGAATGCTGGACGATCTCGTCACAGATGAAGAAGAGACATAAAGCAACAGAAATAAAGAAAAGTACACTGAACTGTTACGTAATATCAGTCTTCCTAAATGGCAGTGAATGCTGGACAATCTCCTCACAGATGAAGAGGAGACTTGAAGCAACAGAAACAAAGAAAAGAGAACTGAACTGTTACGTAATATCAATCCTTCTAAATGGCAGTGAATGCTGGACAATCTCCTCAAAGATGAAAAGACTTAAAACAACAGGAATGTGTTTATATAGAAGGATGTCGGTGTCCTTCTATATAAACACATGGACCGAACATGGGAGCAACGATGAGGTTTTAGAAAAAACGGATACAAAAAGGACACTTTCAAAAATGCCTTCCAAAATCTAACCAAAGTATTATGAAACAGAAAAATTTCGCCTAAAACAAAGAAAAGTGTACTGAACTGTTACGTGATATCAGTCCTCCAATATGTCAGCGAATGCTGGACAATCTCCTCGGAGATGAAGAAGAGGCTTGAAGCAACAGAAATGCTGTTCTACAGAAGGATGCTAAGAATGTCATATGGCAACGTTTTAGAGAGAATGGAAACAAAAAGGATACTTAACCCCAGAAAGAGAGAGTTGAAATTTCTAATACATATAATGCGGAGAGAGGGTTTGAAAAATTTGACACTCACAGGAGAAATTGAAGGCAAGAAGAACATAGGAAAACAACATATAACCTACCTACCGAACTTGGATTGCCGAACAAGGTTTAGGAGAGATAACAAAATGAGAACATTTATTAAGAACTCAAACGGACAGGAAATTGTGGAGAGCCATGATCACCAACGGCCTGATAACACGCCTATCTCATGTAAGTAAACGTCCGGGAAGGTAGATATCGTAAAGTTAATCGTAAATGATCTAATAGTTATAAGTGTATAATTGTATTTATTAAACTCTAACAAGTCTCTCTCTCCCTCTCCCTATTTTTCTCACACTCTCTCTCCCTCTTTCTTATTTCTCGCTCTCCTCCCCACTCCCCCTCTCTTTCTCTCACTCTTCCTCTCTCTCCCTCTTTCTCTCTCTCCCTCTTTCTCTCTCCCCCCGCTCTCTTCCAGACTCTCTCCCTCTCTCTCTCTCTTTAGAAGATCGAAATAACATTGTCTCAGGAAAGCAGCAATATCAGCATTTTAAAAATGGCGATGTAACAGATCAAGGGGTAAAGTGCGGTCGTGCCTTTGACAATAGAATTAATGCGAAAATACCCGCTTCCCATCGGCTAAACATCATCTGCTTATCGCTACTCCATCGCTACTTCCCTGGCTAATGATCAGACCAGCGACATTCTTTAGTGCCAACAATTAAACCAAGAGCCGCCTTGCTATGTGCATAGTGTTGATTCACCCTCATTCCATTGGTAATAAATATTTTCCACTCGGGCAGCTTCTTTTCCAAGAACTGCAACTCATATCACTCCCCTCATCTAGCAATCATCTACATTGAGTGGCTCTTGGGTCTTGTATTGCGTGAACATTAGTATAAAAAAGAAAGCTTCGGCTGGAAATACAAATGTATATGCAAATTACGTTTCTGCGAATATCGACAATGGAGCTTATTTAATATTTGCTGAGTTAAGGTTAATAAGTAAGAGAACTAGAAAGATTGTGTTGCGCCAATATTCTAAAAACAGAAAATCCTACCCAATCTTAAAATTAATATCCGATTTATTCCCTATTCTTGCGTTCAAGCATAGATTTGCGTCACGAATCCAACTATTTCAGGCCGCAAATGGATGCTCATTGAATGATATATTTGCGAATACATACCGGAGTTTACAGTATCCATTTTCAAAAGGAGGGTGAGGCCATCAATTTCCCAAGTTCATAGTAAATAATATGGATATAGAATGGATAGCGGCTCGGATTGAGGAATCTGAGAGCCGAGTTCGAATTCCAGCCAAATCCATTACATTCACTTACGTGCTAATACCCTTAGGAAAGATATGAATCCTCTTCTTCTCCATATGGGTAAATAGCAGAACAGACCGGGAAAAGAAATGGCATACTACTGCGTGAAAAAAATCTGCCTCGTCAGTCATGTATCGAAAGATGGCCTAAGCGTGTATCACGCATGGCACATAACTGACTGACTGATGGCGAGTGGTAGTCTCACGGCAAATGCGATCAACAGCTCATGTAGTAGTGATTTTCTAAGCGTGGCTTAGATGTCGCACAAGGCCGAAAGTGTGGGGCACACAGTGAGGATCGAACTCACTACTCAGTCGTAACTAATCTAGCAAGACAAGCTTTCTAACCATTACAGCACGTCGAGGTGTCCAAACAGATCATGTTGTAGACCTCCTAGTTTAGACCCCCTATGCAGATTACTGTGGGATTACGGGAAACCCCTGAAAGAAAGACAGTATAACTGATGTTAATCACAATGAGACTGACTTGTTGCGCCTTCTCCGGCTTACATTCTCAGGTTGTCAGGAAGTGGGAAGATTATATTGAATCCATTGCTACGTCAGCTGCCAAGAAAGTTACTTCACTGTGTCGAACTAAACAATTTTTCTCTCGTGAATCTATTTTAAATATTTATAAGTTTACCATTCATCCATGACTTGAATATTGCTGCCACATACGGTCCGGTGCTAATATCTAGATATTGTAGCTCAAAACCAATGAAGAATCAGCAATATTGTCGGTCCTGCCCTGGCATCTCAGCTTCAGTCACTTTATCATCGCCGTAATGTAGCTTCCCTGTGCATTTTCTATAAATACGTTCATGGTAATTGTTAGGACGAATTCTTGTAAATAGTTTCATATTGTAAATACTCATTGGGGTTAATTTTTAGAATTATTGTTTTATTCCCTTCCCCCCACAGACAATGAATTGTAAATATGGGGACTAGTTAGTATTTTCATAGAGACAAAGAGGTATTATGGTGGTTGTAGTAAGAAAGGTACGTATGAATGTGTTGTTTTGGTGTAAGGAATATTGTTTGTACGATTGGGTCAGTGTTTGTGGCTAGCTAAGTTATAGTTAAGACAGAAGAAGACCGTCCTTTCCCCAATCCCCTTTTCGGCCTTGTGCCACATTTCTGTAGAAAACAATAAATATCACTCTTCGCTATGGTACCTAGATTTTATGAATTTAAACGCAGTACTAGATTGGCAATAAGGTCTCATTAATTTACAGTTGTGTCGACTAGATGTAGTCGTAAGTTGTATTCTAACAGTTTCTTTTCTCGAACTTTTCGTTTATTTATTTATTTATTTTTTGGAGACGTTTGTTAAACTTTACCGAAATTTAATTAACTACCCGAAACAAATTTTGTATTAATTTAATAATTTAATAGATTTATAGTTTTAGATATTTTCCCACATATGAGACACGACATTCGCGGACATCAACGTGACAATAAATATTTAATTATATTAACTTAATTTATTATTACATCACATTTCACATTACCAGACAAATCCGCGTCTATCACAAAGTGGAGATTTAAAAAATCATCAATAAAAATAAAAGTAAAATTGTTGGGAAACTTGATGACGTTGCCTCGATACATCGAACCCTAAGAATTTATCGAGGCAACGTCATCAAGTTTCCCAACAATTTTACTTTTATTTTATTTTATTTATTTATTTTTTTAACAGATTAAAATTTATTGAAACAAAACAATTACAGTTGACCACTGATGATAATTCCAGAACAACGTAACAATAAACAATTTTTTTCTATCCTCTGCCAGCCGCAATGATGGAGAAAGCATTACCTCGAACCATCGCCAGTGAGACACGCTGCAAGAGCCACTCCGTTTCGCGAGGCTCGTCCGTTAATCGAGACGCAATCGCGCCAATTCTCCGAAGGAACGCCATCGATCAAGGGCCAATAACCCCTGAAGTCTCCACTGCCACAGGAGTAAAAAAAAATCAGCAAGAGAAGAATATTTAACTATTTTTCTATCTCTACGTCCCGGGCGACGGATCCTGGCTCAACCGCGGAACTCATCAAATTAACGACCGAAAATGTATCCGCTCAGGTCGCATCCCAAATCAACGACTTCCCCATTTTAAAAGGGAAAATGGTCATGCCATCCGGCCGCTTTCCATCACCACGGTCGAGGCCTACGGGTTCGATTTGGGAAGGGAACCCAGCTGCATCCAAACCTCTTTTATTTTATTGATCTGGAAACGCTACACTTTAAATTTCAATTTTAAATATGCTTTCTAGCCACCTTTGATCATCAACAATTCAAATGCAGTGTTAATCGTTATCGACTGCCCCCTTGATTACTCTTCTATTGTTCTCGCTACTTAATAACGTTTTTTTTTTTGCTTTTTGCTTTATTTTTTTCACCTTTTTTTTACATTCATATGATTTTTTTAATGTAGAGAAAGGAATTTTTTCTTTTTTGTACTTGAAATAATAATTTTCACCTAATACAAGGCCCAAGAACCGCTCAGGGTAGATGTTTACTGCGTGGCGTTGTATGAGCGTAAGTCAAAGTAAGAAGTGAACCTCCTGGGTTATGCCGAAAAGAAAACGTTTAACCCTAGATTTGAAGAGATCAGGATTGTAGTAATTGCGAAAACATCTTGCCGGGAGTTTGTCTCATAAAAAAGCAGTTCTTGGGGTGAAGCTGTCCGAGTGGAACTTCTTACTATTATAGTCCGAAGAGAATAGAGATGATTCATTCTTTGTGCATGTGTCATGGCGGGTCCTAGTTGCAAAGTTCAGGGCTGCTGGGACTAAGGAATGTAGCTCATCAGAACACGTGCCATGAAAATAGGGATAGGGCAGCGAGAAACTCGCGACATTTCACCTGTGGGAAAGGGATCGGAGGGTGGAAAATAATTAATCACCCACAAGGCCGCGTAGAATTTTTCAAGACAGGCAAGTGAGGACTGTGCAGCTCCAGCCCAGATATGGCAGAGTACTACATGATTTATTATGATCTGACTCTTATAAAGACAGAGTATAACAGGGAAACTCCGATACTAACACGAGCGCTACAATGAACCGACCATTTTTCTGGCATTTTTAGCAATAGATCGGATATATATGAGCTCCAATAGAAGTTTGGTTTGGTCTAGTTTGGTTTGATTTACGGCATCTCAACCTCAATGGGTTACTTAATACCGACATTTTTATTTCTGGTAATATTTTTCCTTCAAAAATCTATTTCTGGTAATATTTTTTCCTTCAAAAATCTATTTCTGGTAATATTTTTTCCTTCAAAAATTTATTTCTGGTAATATTTTTTTCCTTCAAAAATCTATTTCTGGTAATATTTTTTTCCTTCAAAAATCTGTTTCTGGTAATATTTTTTTCCTTCAAAAATTTATTTCTGGTAATATTTTTTCCTTAAAAATCTATTTCTGGTAATATTTTTTCCTTCAAAAATCTATTTCTGGTAATATGTTTTCCTTCAAAAATCTATTTCTGGTAATATTTCTTCCTTCAAAAATCTATTTCTGGTAATATGTTTTCCTTCAAAAATCTATTTCTGGTAATATTTTTTCCTTCAAAAATCTATTTCTGGTAATATTTTTTTACTTCAAAAATATATTTCTGGTAATATTTTCTTCAAAAATGTATCGCTGATAATAATTTTTTTCATCAAAACTTTATTGCTGGTGATAATTTTTTACAAAATATTTCTGGTATTAAAACCTATTTTTACACTTTCATAGTGTTTTGACCCAAGTTTGGCGGTTAACTATTTACCCATAGTTGGGATCCTAACATGTGCTAGTACCCCGATTCAGGGTGGAGCTGGGAAAACTAGCAATTAAGATGTGGTTCCACGCTCTTCAAAACCTCAATTCAGAGGCCTTTGCCGTTGGACGTAGTTTATTGTCTTACCCTGGACGCGGGTGCAGTTTATCGTAGAAATAAGCTATGAACAATTGCTCAAAATAGGCTAGAAATAAGCTATGGACAATTGCTCAAAATAGGCTAGAAATATGCTATGAACAATTGCTCAAAATAGGCTAGAAATAAGCTATGGACAATTGCTCAAAATAGGCTAGAAATAAGCTATGAACAATTGCTCAAAATAGGCTAGAAATAAGCTATGGACAATTGCTCAAAATAGGGTAGAGATAAGCTATGGACAATTACTCACGGGCACACGTCCATACACGCGTCCACACATACCCGGGTGTGTATGCGTGCGTGCGTTTATGTGTGTGTGTTTGCGTGTATGTGTGTGTAATATATTTATAGAGGAAGCTTGCTCAAGGCTGGAGACAGAGTGTTTGTAGAGAGAGACAATGTGGACATAAGAATCAATATGCATGGTGACTGTCAGTTTCATTATTTACAGATAGGACTCGCTATGCTACCGCTTACGGTTACATCACTTTGAAACACCGGTACCCGTACGATCACTGAAGGTAAGCAACGTTAAGACTGGTTAGTAGTTAAATGAGTGACCGCTCAGAGATAACAGTTGCTGTAAGCTTGGATGTGCGAGTGGTGTATTGGATAATGGCTGTGAATTTTCAGTCGGAGAGCTGAGTTTCAATTCTAGTTGGGTTCATTCTATTCACTTACGTTGAAATAACCATGGAAAACGGTTGAATTCACGTCTTCTTAATTAATAAAACGAATAACAATAAACCATTAATATCTACCCCGAAAAAATTCCTACACTCTAAAAAATGTTTTATAGCTTTAGATAAACTGCAAAGGGTCGATAATCCGTAAAGAACGAATCGATCAATCGCCATGCTACGTTCGTGGTGTATCTAATCATCTACATTTCCTCCATATTCCATTCGAAAGTTCCACTGAGACAACTTTTACCCCGAGAACTGCTGATCGGTAGAAGAAACTCCCGCGAGGATGCTTCCTTGAACACTGCAATCTTAACTTCTTCCAGTCAAGAATCAGTTGCTGTTCGCCCTTTTTCTCCTTATAATGTTTACTTCTTTCTACATCAATCTTACTCAGATGCAATAAGCGTCTACCACGAGTGGTGTTTGACAGTGTATTGGGTGAACGTTAGTATGGAAAAAAAATTGCGATAAAAAAAAGCATAAGTAAAAGAGAAAAAACATTGGCTATGAAGGTGTTACGAGCATCTCTTTCATTCCCGCACGCAGATACCAGAGATAATCCAATTAATTGAGCACAAATCCATAAGCTTCGGATTACTTACTGAAAAGACAATATATTTCGTCAACATTAAAATCAATACTTTTTTTTTCTGGAGAAATAATTTTCATAGTAAACGCAGCCTTTTTATTGATTTCTTTATGTCCGTCGTCAGGGTCCGATGTAAAGGCCAGAGTTCCTTCAGCTGAAAAAGCAAATCTACAAGGGAAAACATTTGCCGAGGCATGACCCTTATTACTAATCGTAGCAGAGGAGAAATGTATCGGTATTATCACAAATGCTAACATCGTCTAAAGAGATTTCATGTTGGCGCCGACATCGCCAGTGTCTGACGTTCACAGGAGAATGAAACAAAGCTGTATTGCTTAAACTATAATTGAATATACTGAAACCTTAATTCCAGACAAGATATTTTTTCTTATCGATTTTGAATATTTTTAAAATATAAATACTTACATTCATCACTTACATCTATCTATCTATATATATATATATATATATATATATATATATATATATATACAGACTTTATCTTACGCTTTGGAAAGGTATGAATTTACCTTTTCTCCCTATCTATGGGTCAATTAGCATGACTTGCATTTAAGAATTGTTAAAAAAAAAAAATATTAATACATTAAAAATATTTTGGGGTTTTATATAACATGCAATGGGTTGATAATCCGTAGAAAATTAATCAATCAATCACAAAACCAATGAGCAATGTAGATATTCTGCATCAAAATGAGGCATGAATCCGGTAGTCAATACACTGTATACGTATATATATATATATATATATATATATATATATATATATATATATATATAATGTTGAGTGGGGGATGAGGATTATTTCGAAGGTTAACATTCCAATCATAAAACCCGGGTTAAAATCTGACCATTGTCGATTTGTCAAATAGGTTATTTCTTTATCCTCTCGTTTTGGGGAGATGATCCTAGGGTGCGGTGCCTTTTGACGTGCTTGGGTTGTCTCAAACGTTCTACACGGGACTATTCGGAATCCCTTGATGCGTGTGCTAGCAGGATGGATGTCACAAGTCATCGTGGCCGAGGTTTTGAGCGTACCGAGCCTGTTCAAATTGGAGTTCTTGGGCTCTCTCCCAGTAACTGCGGCTTGGGTCCCGCCCAGCAGAGTTTCAGAAAAACACAATTTAGCTCTGTAGGTTTTGAACGACCACAAATCTGTCTGAGCTGGTGTCTACAAAAGTCATATTCGGAAAACAGCGATCAGCCATACTAAATATATATTGAAGGACGTTGTAGTATAAGATACCCCGACTCGGATTGAGGAATCGGAGAGCTGGGTTTATTTATTAACAGATCACGACAGCTATTATGGAGATATGATTAAATATACTTTAATGTTTTCAAAAAAATTATTCAGTATTTATATTGTTTAGATAATAAGCATCATAACACAGCACAATGAGCTATATTGTGGAAAAGGAATTTTCCACAATATACGCAGTTTTTACGTATTTATGTTTTTTTAAACTTTTATCAAAAACGACATTCTTGTACATGTAGTGATGAATAATATTATACATTAATTACTAATTTGTTTTAATTAATAACTATTTATGCTCAGTTGTTGCCATTAAGAGCTATCATCTAAGGTGTTTAAATTTTAGAATAATGCAATAAAAAAAATTTAAATTTCATCTCTCTGACAGATGTCACGATCTGTAAATAGTATATTTATTTATTTTCGTCTGCTGGCCTGAGTGCTTGAGAAAACTTATTAGAGAAAAATATACGCTCTCCTGAGTTCAAGATTATATATCCTCTACCTCATAGTCTCCAGGTGTATGCTCTTACACCTAAGCCATCGCAGAGTGAGATTGTCCAGTATTCAGTGAGTTGTATATTTTATCACTACTGTATATCCTTCACCTCACAGTCTCCAGGTGTATGCTCTTACACCTAAGCCATCGGAGACTGAGAATAGGAAAGTAAAACTCATTTTCAGTGCAAAATAATGCAAAGCGAATAAGTGTGTATGTGTTAGAAGTGAAGCTGAAAATAAAATGGATTCTTTAGAAATTGAATTTACGAATTTACGGTTTGCCTATTATCAAACGTCAGTAAAAGTCGACGCCTTCTCTTTGCAACAGACACGCTCCACACCTAACCTCCAAAAACACACCCTTCTCTGGAAAATATAATATAAAATAAACTAAAAAAAAATCTCAGCTGAAATAGGCAAAATCGATGACGTTCCAAGCCTATTTCGACCCATTTAATCACATTTTTAAAGGGGATTTTAACCTCGACGTCCTCTTAAGCCCTAAGGTGAAAATAACCTCTTCAACCCCCAAACTTTGCACTGGTTTTGTCTCAATGTGACTTCTGCCTACGTTACTTCTAATCAGACTTCAGCAATCGTCTGTCTGGGTCGTGACCTCTATTACAATATTTACTGGAAAAACGTTGTTCCAAGCGAATGTCTGTTTTATCAAGCAACTAAAGTGAATTGAACAGGAAAAGAAAAAAAATGGAGGCTTGTGTCTTTTCGCAAAATAATTATTTCCGTTTGTCTTAAATCGACTCTTGTGTCTAAATAACTGCTTGCTTTTCAATTGTAACGAACGCCGCCAAAGTAAAAGATTCGTCACCAAAAATGACAAAGGAAATTACGAGCGTTTGTTAAAGCCTCGCTTCTTCTGCAAGAGTTGATTTTGCTCACAATGGCGGATAAATCGGACTGGTGCATTTCGCAGCCTCTTCTTAAAACAGAATCAATGTATCGCCTTATCCTTTCTTTTTCGCCATTGCTTTTCGCCTTGGTATGACTACAACCATCCCTTTGCTCTGAAAGTATTCCTGATAATCTTGTGATAAGAAAACCGCCACGACTTAAATGTAACGAGAACGCTTTTACTTTTGAGCGTGTTTCGAAATCGCAATTCATTCCACTTCAGTTGTAGATCGTGACCTGTGGCAAACTTGTTCTCTGAGAGTCGCTCTTGTAGCTGAGGGAAAAAACATTAACTTCAAAAATTGTCAAAGATTGATTCTTGCTTAAGCTGTTATTTACTCAGCTTTGAATAATATTTTTAAGAAAAACAAATACAAGGAGAGAATAATGAAAAGATCGTTTATCACCAACGTTCTGAAGAAAAAAAAACCTCCAGGATATTGGCACATTTCGCCTTCTCGGGCTAACGTTCTTGGCTGATATGATGTTGAAAGACTATATTGAATCCATTGCTAGCTCAGCTGCTAAGAAAGTCTATTCACTGTGTCGTGCGTGACATTTTTCTCTCCAGTATCTATCCTACATATCGATAAGTCTACCATTTGTTCATGCTTAGAATATTGCTGCTACATATGGTCCGTTTCTCCTGCTATTTATCTAGAGTTCTTTGATGAAATCCAAAGAAGAATCAGTAATATTATTGGTCCTGATCTGGCGTCTCGGCTTTAGACAGTTTCCCACCGCCGTAATTGTTCAGATGAGCTCTCCGCTATGGTTCATATAGGGACTAGTTAGTAATTTAATAGAGACATTGTGGTATTATGGTGGATGTTGTAAGAATGGTAAGAAAGAATGCGTTGTTTGGGTGTAAGGAATATTGTGGTATGTTTAGGTCAGTGATCGTGGCTAGCTAAGCTTAATATTAAGACAGAAGACCGTCCTTCCCCACCCCCATTCCCCATTTTGGCCTTGTGTCACATTCCTGTACATAATGCGGAATAAATATCGCTCTTCGCTATGGTACCTAAACGCTTTCAGTTTAAACGCAGTACTATACTGGCGATGAGGTCTCACCAATTTACAGATGGGTTGGCCAGATGTAACCGTAAATTATATGCTAACATGTTTTTCGCACTTCCGGCTCTATGCTTTCCAGTTAAATTTAATATTCAAATATTTGAATATAATGTCCATTGCTATCTATTGTCCTCCTGGTTACTCTTTTTGTTCTCGCTCATTAATGACGTTTCTGTTTCTAATTCTTCCGCACTCAGTAACACTTTGTGACTTAGTGGCTTATTTTCCTTGCTTGGGGTGAATCTGATACAAAAAATATAAAAAAAAACTGTTTGCTTTGAAAATCATCATTCGAATTAAGCTCTTTGCAATATTGACTGAAGGGGCAATAAAGATCTGAATTTTCCATAACGACATATGGCTATATCACGTTGAAACACCGGTTCATGCAGGATCTCCGAAGTTAAGCAACGTAGTGTCTGGTCAGTACCTAGATGGGTGGCCGCTTGAGAATACCAGGTGCTGCAATTTTAAATATGCGTGTGGTATAATAAATAACAACACCTAATAAGAAATCGAAGAGCCGCGTTCCTATTCTACTCGGGTTCTTTAGACTCCCTTGCGCATAAATACGCTCTTCTACACCCCAGCTATGGGTTAATTAGCAGGGCTTGTATCTGTAAATCATTATGATTTCCCAAAAAGTCTTACAGACTAATAATATTTTGCGGCTTAAATAAGCTGCAAAAGGTTGATAAGCCGTAAAAACAAAACAATCGAATTTTTCCTAAATTTATTTTATTTTTGTATTTATTCTTTGGCTTTTTCTTCACATTCTACTAGAGGCTAAAAAGTAAATCTTCGTAACTCAATAATCTTTGAAGAAACGAACAAATAAAACTAAAACCTTATAAATAGAGGAACTGTCGGCTTTGAAAATCAGCATTCGAATTAAACTCCTTCTAATACAGATCGAACTTAAAATAAAATGATATTTTTCATAACTTTATTTATTAATTTCTTCTATTTTTTTTTTTTTTTTTTTTTTTTTTTGGCGGGGGAGGTCTTCATTCCATATAAGGGTAAAAAAATGTCTGGATAATACATTAAACTCCGAAGACACGAACAAATAATACGATAAATCGAAACAGACCGTCAAATGAAATCAAAACTTCGCAAATATGTCCGTCATCAAATCAATTCGTTATGGCTGATAAGGGTGTAAAATGATTTTAAGCAAGTTAACATTCCATCCGATTCACAGAGAATTCGATTTCCACTGGTTCCACCAATATTGATGAGGTTTCACCTGATTACGCAAAGCTTGTCAATAAAAGAGAGTTTGCCAAAATCAAGGTTTTCGATTCTTTATATCTTAAAAAAAAAATTAGGAAATGTCTATTCTATAAAGGTTGGAAAGAAATATATAATACCAGTTTTTACTTACATGATTAAATGCGAACAGTTGTCTTTATCTTTGAAATTATCACAACGTTTCGGCCGTTGTACTCTCCGACCTTCATCAGGGTATTTCGCTTCTGTAAATGTTGGAAAGAAACATGTGATATAATACCTGTTGTTATTTACAAGATTAAATGTGAACAGTTGTCTTTATCTTTGAAATTATCACAACGTTTCGGCCGTTGTACTCTCCGGCCTTCATCAAGGTATTTTGCTTTTGTAGATGTTGGAAAGAAACATGTGATATAATACCTGTTGTTATTTACAATATTAAATGCGAACAGTTGTCCTGATCTTTGAAGTTATCCCAACATTTCGACCGTTGTACTCTCCGACCTTCATCAGGGTATTTAGCTTCTGTAAATGTTGGAAAGAAACATGTGATATAATACCTGTTGTTATTTACAAGATTAAATGCGAACTATTGTCCTCATCTTTGAAGTTATTATCCCAACGTTTCGACTTTCATCAGGGTATTTCGAACTGAACCCTTATACGGGGGTAAACTGGTCTTCTTCCGCCAATTGTATCTTACTGGGTTAAATTCCACTAGAAATAATAAAATCCCGCTATTTATCATTTAATAGAATATTAACTTTCTATAAATAAAACTGTAATATGGATAATTAGCGATATTTTGACTTATAACTGAAATTTAAAATAGATATATATAATATAGAAATATCTACTTCTTTCCAGGCACAAATATGCATGTTATTTTGTCGATCATCATTTATATATCATGTCTCCTCAGAACGTATACGATCATGGCGCTCCATAACTTCCTATACTTAATAGCTCTAAGCATCCTTTGTCCACTTACTACCTTTCCCAGTTCCTGTTCAGTTAGCCATTTACACAAACCCGTTAAGCCCTTTACTTGTTTCCCTACAAGTTTCTTGCCTTCAATTTTCCCTGTGAGTGCCAAATTCTCCAAGCCATACTTCCTTATCATGTATTTCAGATATTTGAAATGTCTCTTTCTGATTCTAAGTACACTTTTACTTGAAACTTCCTCGTTCCTCACGTGTTTCGTGTATGACAGTCTCAGCATCCGTGTGCAGAACTACATCTCCGTTTTCTCAAGTCTTCTTTCATCAGTGCTGAAATTGCCCATCATTCACTGCCATATATAAGATGACCGATATTCAATGAAAATTTAGCACTCTTTTATTTGCTTCTACCGAATTTTTCCTTTTTCTTAATAATATAATTTGGGAGGGGTATCATTTGCTCTTCCAGTGCACCTTTGGATCTTTGTGACAAATTTTCCGTCGTCTATTAAGACACCTCCCAGATACTTACATTTCTGTACTTGCTTGATTTTGACGTTTTCACTTTTTGGGTTGATAACTACATATTATGTTATCTTTATGGCTAATGTTGTTACACTATTTAGCTATGGTAATTGGCTAACTAATTAACCATAGAAATTAAAACAGAAAATAATTAAGGTGAAAAAGAGATATCCCGAAAGATATCCCGATCGATGTTAAAAAAAGATTTGATTTTATTTACGAAAAAGATACTTTTCACAAAAGACAGTAAACCCATGGAAAAAGCCATATGTGAGGTTTTGTCAGGTTGATTAATGTCTTGCCGAGGGACATAGGAAGAAAGGCAAATATTAAGGTATCGGCCAGACCATGGCGGTCATAAAAATTTCGGCTTGAGACGATCGTCGATACAGGCAGGGAGAATCAATGTTAATTATCGTTCCAAAATATCGTTTTTTTTTTTCATGGCCACTAGCGAGGAAAAGCAATGTGGCAATTATAAAATTTTAACATTGTCTCGGCATCGGTGAGAGGATTGTTATTATTTACCTTATCAACGTGTCGCTTCAGACGCTGAAACGTTGAATAGCAATATGTCGTTTGTAAAATTTTGGCATGAGACAGAAAATAAAGTGGAGAATTGAGATTTGGTGAGATAAAAAATTTAATTTCTCAACAACCCAAGGATTCCATTACAAAGCTAACTTCACGAAGGGACCAGATGGCAAACTTTGACAGTGATTGGTGGAGTCGGTAGAGAGTGTCGGCTAAATGAATTCTGGGTGGCCAAAAGATATGATAGAAATTTAATTGGCAATATGGAAATCGTAAAGATTTTGGCCGATGGGAAAAAGGAGAATTTTATAAACAAAAACTCTAGATTATAATTTTAAGGAGGCCAGCTTAGCCACACCCACACGGCCGGGATGCCATTGTTCGAGAGGTAGCAATGGAGATAGGCGGAGGTGAATGGATGAGAAAGACGGAGAAGTTTTTAACGCCCACTGAAGGGATTGGTATGAGATATTAATGTGAGAGAGAAAGAGTCTAAGAGCATAGCTCTCCTCCGACCTTCCCTCATGGACGACGGATACCCTCTCTGAAATGAAAAGTGATTAATTTTCCAAAAATGGGAAGTAATCAAATTTCCTTGCCTGACAACAAAGAGATTTCTTGTTAGAAATCGAGATTTACCGAGAGCCCCAGGCGGTGTCTGGCCCCACACCGGGTTTTGATCGGTACCCATATAAACGAACGTCGTCGTGTCTTTCAGCGAGTTCTGAGTTGGTTGCAGTTGAGCTGGTTTTGGGGTTAGAGTCAGAGCTTAACCAGAGTGTTGCCTCGCAGAAGTTGACCGAGAGATTCCACGATCTCCGACTTCACCTATCCTACCAAGTTATACTGACGAACGAAGCCAAGCCAACACCTAAGAACTAAATCTGTTGATTTAAGACACGAACTTTCTTGAAACATAGAAGTGTCACATTTCGTAGAAAACAGGCTCGGAGAAAAACACACTCCTGTATATAATAGAAGTTTAAAGTTAATGTGTTATTTCTTAACATACTTGAACCTCTTGGGTTTTTCTTTTATTTATTTTTTTCCTTTGCGCTTGTGCGATACCACCTTCAGTCCGGACTCAGCCTACATTACGGCCCGATGCCTGATTGATCTCACCTACCTAAGATCAAAGTCACAACGTGGGTAGGTTAGACTTGAGATCGAAGTAGTTACTCCGGTAACCAGACGTTGGAAGTGAACTGGGAACTACAGAGCCGGTATCAAACCGGTACAGCTGGTGTGAAGCCGTTAACATCGACGACTAGAATTCGACCCTGGATGGGCCAGTGTCACATATTGGTATGCTGACAAATGGATTCCGCCGAATAATGACGACCACCGATCGACCGGGACACAGGCTGGTGGCAGCGACTAAGAGTCAAGCCCAAAACGTCGGTGGAAGAAACATTACTGCTTCGCGCCGCGACTGGGAGTTGACCACGGGCCAACGGCTGGGTGTCAGAATGCTTTCTTCTAGTTTTCATTTACTTCATTATCTAAGGTTTCCTGCAATTTTATTATTTTTTTTAATTTATTCTCTATCATCAATGCGGTCTCATCAGCCTATCTTCCTGGTAGGACTTCTAGTTCTCTGAGAATCATCTCGCTGTAAAAGTTAAACAACACCAATGAAAATACGCATCTTTATCTCATGACCCTTTCTATTTTAATGTACTTACTAAATTCATTTTCTCTTCGTATAAAGGCGGTTTGTTCCTAGGAAATAATCTGGATTATTCTAATATCTTTCCCAAATAAAATTTTCCTAGCATTTCAAATAGATCTTTGTTTCGTAACTTATTGCTGTACAGTATCTAGAACCCCTTCATCACTCTACCAGATGGCCTAGCTCATAGCCTTAAATAATCTACGATTAATGGCTTCAACAGTTGATTAATAAGTTGATTAGTAAATTGATACTAAGCTGATCAACATTCGGACTGATCTTCGTTTCACTATACAGCATTTGACCCTCATCTATGCCTTGTAAGTTGTTTTGTTAATTGTTTTGTGTTTTTTGTATGTATCCGTTAGCACCGGAAACTCGTGCTGAATAAATATATTAAGCAATCATTCTTCTTTTTGTATCATTAACTTCGACGATACAACACTTATCAAATGATTTTACCGAACAAGATGTTTCCAAATACACTGATTAAAGTACATGTTAACAATACTAAGTTTTAAATTTGTTTATTTTCTTGCATTTAGTTTGTTTTTCTTTTAAAGTACTTTCTATGTGCAGTTAATTTTTGAAGACTGACTGTATTTAAGGAATTCACTGCCTTTGTGTGAACATTGGATATTTCTTTTGAGAAATCCGGACGCTGGAAAACCTTCATTTAAGCGGCTCTGAAAACACAAAGCTTCACTGGATTATCGAAAAGGACATAGAAGTAAATGTCTGAAGAACAAAGATGGTAATGGTCGGCCAGAGTGTTGTCGCGAAAAATAAAGTCGATTCGAAACATCAGATCATGCCAAGATAAGTTGGCAGTTGAAAGAAGAATTCACAGTCTGGCTATTGGATCATAGCACCACAAATGCTGCTGCATATGCAGCGATTGTAATAGCCATTACTTCGTCCAACAATAAGGATTTTGCGCCTAGCGTAGGCAGGTCGCTGAATGCTACTGGGGAAGCTTCTGCGCAGGTGAGTTGAAAAGATAGAATTTTTGGTTGTATTTTCTTTTGTTGTTAGGTTTGAGGAAAACGAAGGTCGACAGAGATCACGCGTAGAAAAGGGCAAAAGAAAGCAATATGCCGCTTAAGAAACTTCAGGCAGTGGTCCGACGGGCGGGAAACTGTCGGATATTTTCGAGAATGAAGAAGCGATTCATAATCTCCGATAATCCTGGCTTTAGAAATAGACGCATACTCGGACAGTCGCTATGGTTACTGAATCAAGCCGATGTGTCCGGAAATGGGGAGACGATTTTCTTTCAACAATGCGTTTTTATTTAAATGTAATCAGCTTAGCTAAGGCTGGTACAATGGCAAATGTTCGGATTTTTTTTTTTTTTTTTTTTTGCTAAATCTTAAACCAGTACAAGGCCTAATGGCCCCTAACAATAAAAGGCTACTGAATTAGGTTTCTGCGTGTACGTAAGAAGAGAATTAAGTGCATATTATGAGAATATGTAGGATAGAAAACGGTTGAAAATAGACATGAAGAGGTTAAGATTATAGCGATCGGAGAAGCATCATCTTGGGAGTTTGTGCCACAAAGCAGCTGTTCTCGAAGCTCTCAGGGTGGAATGCAAAATGAAGGAGAAGGAAAAGGGAAGAATATGCTTTTAAATCTTTAAAATAGAGAGAGCCAGCTAACTGGCTGGTCAATACAACAATTGAAGAAGTATACACGGCTATATTATCAACTTATCTAC
>CAHIKZ030001691.1:2572500-2652500 GCA_903632075.3 Acanthosepion pharaonis
GGGAGGTTATAAATCTACTGCCATTAAACTGTGAATTTTCCACTATCGATCTTCCATTCTCTTTCGACTCAGGGTCTTAACCATGGTTGAGCGGTTTTTAAACCTAATCTATTAAAGTCTACCCACAATTTGAAACCGGAATCTAAGAATTCTAAATTCAATATTTATACCACCATAAATTTAAACATCGTTTCTATTATTTAAATCTTCAGAAATTAATTTTAATAGAGCCAGTTAAGAACTATGAGCAAACGCAAATAATTTTCATTTTATATGATTGTATTTAATGATAATTAATAAAATATATCATTCTATTTTCCACACTGTTAGAAAATAACGTCAAAAATAATTCATCTCCCTATCAGAGGAGGATGTGTGTAGTACGGTCTTCAAAAAAATGTAACTTTACTGGCAATAACTTATATTTTCTAACCCATTACAGATTAGATAAAAAATAGTGCATTTCTGCTATATCTTGGTTGGAGCTGCTCAATCCTCGCTTATCCGTTCTTGACAGAGTTCAAAATCGTTTAGCCGATCTTATGGAGAATGAATTATTTTTTCCACTTTAAAGCTTCTTTTCCATAGGCGCAGTATCGCAAGCCGCGTTGATTCTTCCCTAAAGGCTACAGTGTAACCTCTTCAAGTCAGGGGTAAATCAAGCTTATCCTCCTTTGCTATCGTAATCTTGCCTTTCTCCAATGCCCTCTTTCATATCACGCACTCTATTCATCATAATCATTTTAAGAGTAACACTCTACTTTAAGTGGCTCTCGAGTCTTGTATTGGATGAACTATTGTATAAAATGGTTTATACCAATACGTTTTAACTCTCTTCCTTCGGTGGCTCTCGGGCCTTGTAATCTGTAAACGTCTCTGCGATATTCCAACGAAAATATATTGTTTCTCCTTTAGACCTATAGTGTCAGTAAAAAGATATTTCAAGAGTAAAATATGTAATATTTCACTTGATTTTAATATACACCGACAGATTTCCATTTTATACTTATTTCCTAGATTTATTTTATCAATGCTATCTCCTTTCAGGACGTAAATGCTCCTGATTCTCGACAGAATGTACGAATTGTCATTCGAAATATTGGCGACTGGTTTCAAATTGCTTTCTCTACACTTTTGAATTATTCTTCTCCTAGACTGGCTGCCACACAAAGCTAGAAATGGTAGTCTACCCGACTGTTTAACCCATAGCCAATAGGAGAAGAATACATCAATACTATGCGTTTATTATGTTATTTTTACTGCACCTCTAATATCAACATTTAAAAAACGGTATAAAATTCTTGCATCGGTCATACAAACACCACACACTCTCGTAGAATGACTTGTCCCCTATCGAAAATCAGTTCAGTTCGTGTACATATCGGCCAGCACAATATGAACAACAAGAATGCAGCTATCAACATAAGATAAATATTAGTGGATAATGCCAAAATACTCGGCAACACCCAATGGACGGAATGACTCAACATCTTAGACGCCATTATTATATAAAATAAACAACCTACATTAAATAAAATATCGTGCACTAATAGAGATAGTAACTTCAAGTATGTATAAAATACTTAATACGCGTATATATGAAAACGAAAACCGCATTTATTTAACCTATAACCGATGAGAAAAGGATATGAATTCATACTTTTCCGAAAGACACTAGTGAAAATGAACGCGACAAACTTGTTTGGGAATTGAACACGTTTCGTCCATTCCCTATTCTGCAACGATAACCCCACATCCATTCAGTATATTTACTTGATATGATAAAAGAATATTTCAGTACTTTTGTCAATATGAACGTTTTTCATCACTAATCAAAATCTCTTCTTTATTGAGAGCTAAACAATTTCTTACTGTGTCCATAATTGCCTTTAAGTTGTGAAGTAACCTAAAACAACTATTTAGTAAAACCCGTGAAAAGTAGCACACATTTTTACCAGATGAGCCAACACCCGATTCATCACCTTCGTAATTAATCAAATATGATTTGAAAACTGAAGAGAGATTAATTATTTGAGATAATTAAAATGATTATATTTTTCTACTGCTAAGATAACAATTAATTGACGAAATTACCTTTGCTCTGCTGTCTTGGTCGATTCCCAGTCAATACTGTGATATTAAACGGTTAAAAGCGATATCTTCTATGCAAAACTGTGCAGATGTCAGCGTCATAGTCTCTTATAAAAATACTTACACGCAGATATTTCATTACTTATTCTGACAATCTCTTACCTAATTGAATTCAAATAAAATGTGAACACATTCCTGAAGAAAGATAATCTTCTCATCTTTTATCCACCGAGAGAAACCAAATCGCATTATATATAAGCTGACGGGAAATAAACCAGATGGCAATGTTGACGAGGTTACTTAGGTCGCATGCTGGGAGATAGATAGTCTTCAGCCACCTTGCGATATAGTAACACTCATATCAGTGCACTCTACACGGCAATAGATGCAGTGATATGTGCCACTAGGTGTTATGTCTCGGGAAATCACTTGTGCACTGCCTTTGTTCAGTTAGAACTGTTTGAGATGGAAAGGTTTATAAGCCTTCAAGCGTCTCGATGGTCATTTTTGAGTGGTACGAAGTATGTTTCCGAAATGTTGAAACATTTGAGTAGAGGCAGTTCTAAGTGTCCTGAGATTAATGCAATTTTAGAATATCTTTACTATATATCTAATAAGCTCATTTGTCAAATGTTGTTATTCCAAATTGAAGGAGACACCTGTAACAGTTCTTTGGACACAGCCTACGAAACACTGCATGTCACAACTGACTAGCTTCCGGATTGCAATCGGGACGTGAAGACAATTTGAAAGTTTGCTATGCAGTAAAGTTTTCTGTTGACAAAGATAAGCATGAGAATTGTCCCTCAGCTTCTCTAACGTCCACATCCTGCTGCCTGTGACTTTTGGTTGCGGCAGTCGTTTTGAAAATATTCAGAAGATGAAAATGGGATTTGAACACCTTCACTTTGAATGATTTCCATGGAGCCTTCACGAAATGGCTAGAGCGCTACAACGATTGCATTGAAGACAGAGGTTCTTACCTCAAGGTTTTTACGGTTTATCAACCCTTTATGGGTTATTAAAACTGATACTTATTTTAGATTGTAAGAATAATAATTTTTTGCGTGGGAATATTTCATTAACAATTTTTTTTAGAAGAAGAATGATTTTGCCAGATGCAAGTCCTAATATTTAACTCATATCTGGGGAGGAGATTGATTCATAGCTAGAAATAAATGTAATGAAATTTACTGGAATCTATCTATCTCTCTCTCTCTCTCTCTCTCTCTATATATATATATATATATATATATATATATATATATATATGGAGAGAGATAATATCAAATCCGTACGAGGAAAGGTAATCCAAGTAGGTCTTTTTTAATAAAATATTAAAAGATAGATCTATAAAGAGAGCTCAATGTATTATATACAGAGCAATATGATATACATCAAAGAAAAAAACATAACACATCTCGAAAAAGCCGATGATAAATTTATTTCTGCCGGTAAGTTTTTAATACTTGCCTTATCAAACAGGAATTACAAAATGGTTAAAATTTATTCAGGTAATATGTTTAAAAAAAAGCATAAATCACAGAACATGAAGTAAGTCTAAATGCTTGACCAAGAAAAAATTATCTGTGAATTTATATTATTGAAGAGATGGGTGGGGAAGCAAAGTTTAAACACAATGAACAGCGGTTATATATATATATATATGTGTGTGTGTGTGTGTGTGTGTGTGTGTGTGTGTGTGTGTGTGTGTGTATGCGCGGTACTTATTAGAAAGTGCTCAATATCAGAGATAGAGCTAACATATTTGGTTGGATTGATGTGAGTTTGAGACCCTGGGTTTCACGCTTTTGCGATCGTTTGTCTGACGATTACAAAAGCGTGAAACCCAGGGTCACAAACTCACATCAATCCAACCAAATATATATATATATAACAAATAAAAATAAATTAAATAGGCAAAAATAATCCATCCAAATAAATAAATTAAAATTAAAAACTGCACCCCGCCAAAATAACAGAATGGACTAATCAATCCAAAAATTGAACGAATAAATAGCTTTCATTATCTTCCCAGACCAAAAGGAATTATTAAATAAGCGACCCCCAAATTTTTTACTACTTAATAAAACATCGAAAACCGAAAAGTATAAATAAATATATAAAATAAAAATGAAAATAAAAACAAGTAAAATAAATTAACTCAAATAAATAGATTATAAACAAATCACTCCCGCCAAAATAACCATCAGAATGGACTACCCACAATGCAGCACTGACTCATATATATAAATAGTCGAGAAAAAAATCCTAACACTCGCGCCCTGATGATTGCGTCTAGCATGAAACATTCTGTCGCCTGTGAGTGTTGACTTCAATGTTCACCTTTATATATATATATATATATATATATATATATATATATATATATATATATATATATATATATATATAGTTTATGAAAACTAGGTAATCCGTATGGGTAAACCTAAGGAGGATAAAATCCAGAGAGCTCAGTGTAAATTCAGAGCAAATAATTTAAAATAAAAACAGACCACTTTAAGGTTCCATGTAATAAATTATTTCACCACAGCCCTTTTAAAAAGACTGCGGATCATCAGACTTTACATCCAAAATATATATATATATATATATATATATATATATATATATATATATATATATATATATATATATATATTACTGTATACATTTTTGGCTCTCTGGCAACGTTTATTTACAAGATTATGTAAATACGTAAACCTAGTGCAACGCGATATTTGTTATTTGCCTTTTTATACAGATTTATTATTTACCATTTTATATAGAAATAAATTTCAAAGTAAATCTTTTTATTAAAAAAATTATAAAAAATTTCAAAATATGTCTGAGAAAGACATGTCCCAAACTCTTTTAGCGGTCAGAGCAAATAAAAGAAATGACAGAAAATGTAATTTTTATAAATTTATAATTGCATTTACTCATCAATATCTGCACAACTAAATTTTCTTGTTCACAGACATTTTTATAAATTCATGAACGAAATGATTTTTTTTTTATATTTATTTCTTTATAAAATTGTTACTAATAGATTTTTCATTATATTTTGCTCATATATTTTCGAAATCTTATAAATATAAAATTATTCATATAAATAAACAATTTAATAAATAAATAATGATTAATATTTTCGTCGTCAATTCTTAAGAATAAAGTAAATATATAAATCTGCTTTCATACGTTTGGGTCTAATCATCGCGCTTTACAACGATAAACATTGCCGAGGGAATCAAAAGTGTATACAGTAATAACGGTGTCGAGGAAATAACTGTCCTTTTCATAAAACTTTTTGTTTTTTTGCAGGCATGAAGGTGAATCATTGTCGTTTTATTTTATTTATTTATTTTATTTTTTCTTTCAAGACTTGACAATTTTCTCTTATCATTAAGTGACATTGTTCTAAAACTGTTGTCAACCTGCTACTCGTCTGTACAGCCAGGATTCTTTCTGTACTGACTTGATTAGAATCTTTTCACTGGCCTACCAGCAACCAAATCCCAACCGTGACCTCTTGTCGCCGTCCATTGCACATTCCGCTCTTTCGCTTTTTACCCTTCGTTTTATGTGCATTTTACCCGGCATTTTTACCCTGTTCCGCATGCCAGAAATACAATGTGTTTGTTAACTGGCTGATCTCGCAAATCATTGACAGCGAGTTCGTAGCCAACCCACTGAGCTATCTATTAATCTGACTGTCGGTTAAATATGATCAAATCGATAAATACGAGGACGAATCAATAAGTCCGTAGCCTGACACGAATTTGGATGTGAAATTTTCACTGTAAAATGTTGAAAAGAATAAAAAGCTGTTATGCAAAATAAATACTTTTTCCTCGTTAGATTCTTCTTCTATGTGTCCTCCCGTTCAGCGGTCACGGCTCTCAAGAATTTCCTGTCCTTTGTAGCTCTTAGTAAAGTTTGTTTCGATACATACTAGAGTATTTTATCTTTTTAAAAGATCTTCACTTCTTTTTGACCTTCATATTACAAATATTCGTTGGTTAAAGACGGAGAAAAGTTCTTTAAGTTTCATATATTACAAAAGCTTTCGTAGGTCTTCAATCAACCTCCACAAGATAGATAGATAGATAGATATTGTTATAAAGTAACTTATTTAGACGTAAAATTCTTGAGAATGCCACTATCGAATCTTATGAAAACATAATTCCGCGCCTCATATTTTTTTAAATATGTCCTTTCCTATATATATATATATATATATATATATATATATATATATATATATATAACTTGCATTATATATGTATATATGTATCAAACCTGCATTATATATATTATATATCGTGTGCGCGTGTGTGTGTGTGTGTGTGTGTGTGTGTGTGTGTGTGTAGAGAGACAGACAGATAAATCTTCTTCTTCTTCTTCTTCTTCTTTTTCTTCTTCTTCTTCAATTATGTTATGTGTCCCTTCAGGACGTTGGCGATCATGGCTCTCCACAATTTTCTGTGCTTTGTAGCTCTTAATAAATTTCGTCATTTTCTTATCTTTCTTAAACATTACTCCACTAGCCATTTATTCAAGCTCGCGAAGGAGGTTAGGTCATGTTTCCCTATTTTCTACTGCCTTCAGTGTAACTTGTGAGTATCAAATTTTCCATGCCCTCTTTTCTCATTTCCTACAAATTTCAACTCTTTACAGATTTGTTTATGTGCTTATGTTTCTCTATGATTTCTTTCCAAATTGAAGAACTATGAATTTAGATTCAAGTCATAAATACGACTATTTTACATGAAGAGTCTCTTTAATTAAATGGAACCACTTTGATATTAATATCTGGGAAGTGATTTAACAGAGGATGGCAAGTGTGACACTGAAATCCGGAAGTTTATTGGGATTGCCAAAGATGCAGTCCAAAAGGTAAGAGTGCTAAGAAACAGAAAGATTTCGTTAGAAACAAAGAAGAAAGAGTACAGAACTCGTACGGGATATCAGTCCTTCTATATGGAAGTGAATGTTAAACAATCTCCTCGCAGATGAATAAGAGACATGAAGCAATAGAAATGTGGTTCTACAGAAGAATACCATGGACCGAACATGTGAGCATCGATGCTGTTTTAGAGCAAATGGAAACAAAAAGGAAACTTATATTTAATATTAGGAAGAAGCAGTTGAAATTTCTAGGTTACATGATGAGGAAAGATGGCTTGGAAAATCTAACATTCACAGGACAGATTGAAGGTTAAGAGCAACAGAGGAAAACAACACATAACGTACTTAGTAAGCTTGAGAAAATGGAGAGCAAAACAAGGTTTAGGAGAAATAACAAAAAAAATTATTAAAAGCTACAAAGGACAGGAAATAGTGGAGAGCCATGATCGCCTACTCCCTGAAGGGATGTGGCACATAACGAAGAAGTTATTAAATAAAAAATGGCCGAACAAGGTAATAAAATAATTCCACAAACATTTGCTGCATTGCTCATTATATAAAACCTAAGTTTAGTTTCATCGCACATTTATTTCATTCTAATGATCGTTAAAAACTAGCATACCAACCTGATTCGTTGGCAATTATTCTTTTATTAATGTTTCGCTATCTTTATAATCCGATTGAATTTTATTTGAAATAATTTTATAGTTGGCTAAAAATAAAGAAACAATAACTATAAAGCCAACACGTGTATCGACATTCAATTTCCATATTTGTTGAATCTGCAAATTCTTAATTCAGAAGTATCTATATTGTCCTTCTGAATAATTCTGTGTGCAGATTTTCATTTGGAAAGCTGAACTGTAATTGAATTAGCTTGAAATGCAAGAAAATACATTTTCAACATCCTTCATAAACATCCTTCACAAACAAAGCACATAGGAAAAAAATGAAGACAAATCGCAAATTTCAAAAAGGGGACGTTACGTAATTAATGTCGTCTGATGATTAACAGGTCAAGTAATGAAAACGTTCATCGAGCTTCTTAGATAGATAGATAGATAGATAGATAGATAGATAGATAGATAGATAGATAGATAGATAGATAGAAACAAATAAACAGACAAACGGAGATAGATAATGAACAGACCCATAGATAGATAGATAGATAGATAGATAGATAGATAGATAGATAGATAAACTCAACTGCGATTAGATAGATAGATAGATAGATAAACTCAACTGCGATTAGATAGATAGATAGATAGATAGATAGATAGACTCAACTGCGATTAGATAGATAGATAGATAGATAGATAGATAGATAGATAGATAGATAGATGAAGAAACTTAGCTAGATAGATATTTGCTAACGCTAGCCACAATAATCACCCACTGGGTAACACAAACCACTAAGCTGTCAAGACTGTTAAGCAGTACTCTGCAGCAGGCGTCCTTTGTACAAATTTGACATGAAAAGGCTGACTGAAGAATATTTATTCCGACAACGGTAACGAATAGAGAAATGTTAAACTGCGTTGCAAATAAGGCGCCACTAACTACTGACAGATCAGCATATTATGAATATTTCCTTCGTATCTACAAGCACACAATTCAGGAAGGATCGAACCCCCAACAATAAGGATCAAAACTCACTTGCTAAGTCAGCACAACAGCTCTTAATTTGTAGGTCTTTAACATTAAAATTCACTGAAGACGACGCTGAAGATAGAGGGTTATATGGTAATGAATAATGCGGTTTTGTTATATAAATGTAAAAGGAGGTGGTAGGAAGTGAAGTGGGAGGATGGATAATGAATGTCCCTTGACTTGAAGAGATTAACCTTGTAGTTTTCATGGACGCACCCAAGGGGAGTCTTTTATTCAAAGTGTTAGTTCTTTGGGAAAAAGTGGTCCTTGTGGAATTTGTTTCTGGCATTTGGAACAGGTAGGATAATTCATTTCCGTGTAAGTGGCATAGCAAGGCCTGAACAGGTAGAGGTAAAGAATGAAACTCTCTTGGCAGACAATAGCATAATCCTTGCACGGTTATTTCACATCAAATATGTCTTATCAAAAATAACCCAACAAGGATTATGCTATTATCTACCAAAATCCTATATAAGGCGCATAAGGGCTCTGGTCAAATCTCTGTAATCTTCCACCGGCTGGCTCAACGCCCAACTTCCGTAAGGTGAAGAAGGTTTCGTTTTCTGTCAAAGTTTTTCCTCCCTTAGACGACAATGTGTTCGAACGCTAACTAGTAATTGGTTCAGGAATTCGGAGTTTTCCTTTTCCTACACTGGATTCCAACCAAGGTTGAAGAGCCTAGTCTTCCCTATTATTTACTCATAGCTGCGGTGGTTAGATATGGATTCATACTTTTCCCAAAAGTGAAAGTAAAAGTGAAAGTGAATATAACTAACTCAACTGCGATTCGAATTTAGCTCTACGCTTTCTCGCTCCTAATCGCTATTACACAACGCGCACATCTGACAAGGCTTGATATGTCATTAATTAAACAGATACCTGAAGTGTGTCGGAGTTATCTCCTCTTAAATTCTGACACCACCACTTGGAGGAGCTATCCCTAAACAATATATACTTGAGAAAACGCTTTCCCTCTCTTTTTCTCTCATTTTCAGCTCTGACGATGTAAGCTCTCGCAAAAGAAAGCGTTCCCTCTCGTGGGAAACGCACTAGCATTATACAAACACGCACACACGTACATACAAACATTCATCGAAACGCAAATTTTCGACACACACTGTTAATGTTTTTGCCTTTTGTTGTTGTACATACGTTATGGGATCTTACCCATAATAATAATAATGGACTATTCCATACTTAATAAATACTGCGCCTCACGAGTAAGCAAGGAGGCAGTAGTTCAAGTCGAGTCAGAGGCAGTCCGAAACAGAGTCGCGTTCAGACAATTACTGCAAGACATTGGAATAGTGATACTGGTCGAGAATACATTGTTCTCTCTACTAAACCTGATTGTTCGTACTAATACTTTCTACTTCTCTGTATATATTCCTGTTTGTAATATATCTGTGTTATTCCATACCTGTGTTCGAGGTCTTCTTTATTGGTTCTACCTTGGACTATCACCGTGGTACAAGGAACCGGACCATAACAACATATATATCGGTTCTTTTTGTTTTATTTTTATTTTTATTTTTATTTTGGTTGGACTAATTTTGAGCCTGCTATATTTTTAGTGGGCCTTATTTCAGGAGACCACACGTGTTACATTTCAAAACGCGTACAAACACACGGTCCGCTACAAAGGCGCATAGTAAGGAACTATTTCTATACGATATTGAACGGCCAACAAAACGACTTTGGAACTAACGCAGGCGCAAATATTCTAAAGATAGAAATAACGCATCATTTCATACCAGGGAGTTTTTTTTTTTATCAATTTTTCTTTATCGATTCTTATTTTCAGTTTTATTTTTTATACTTTTTTTATTTAATTATTTATATTTGTTCTGTGAAATAAAAAAACGCATTCAAGTTTTCAATAACTTCTTGTATTCTCTTTTATCTTTTTCCTAGTTTTTGTTTTAATTTTTTACTTCAGTAGACAAAAGACGTAAACAGGAAATAGCAGGATGTCTTTTCACACTAAGAAATGGAAAAGGAGGGAAATGAACAAGGCAATTAGTCCTCTAGTTGGACGCTGAAATATTGATGTTTACGAACTGGTGTCCCTGGGTTCGTGCTCAGCAGGTTTGGACCGACAAATGAAACAATTCAATTAGCTATGCACTTACGAAATGGAAACGGAATTAGAACGAAATGACAGCTTGTCTCCCTTCTCAAATACACACAAACACGCACACATATACACACATTTTTTCAGTATGAATTTCTGGGATGAGTAATTATCATTATTTACACTGTTTACATGCGGACTACTGTCCTCATCTCTGTTGTTGTTATCACAACGTTTCCGTCATTTTGGTTTCCACCCTTCATCAGGTGTATGCCGATAGGGTAAACTACAGGGAATTTCGAACTAAAGAAAGGAAAACAAATGAAAGTAACTCTTCAATAGCAGCAGCAGCTGTCACAAAAAGAGCAAAGTTTCAGTGAGTGCAGTCAAGCATGACAATCAGCAGCTGCACTAATCAACAGGCAGGTTAGATTTAAGACTCCTAATTTTCCACAGAGAATTATCCATAATAATCTAGTGGATTAAAGATGAAGAAAATAATCTACATAAAAATAATGTAAATTCAACAGTTTTATAATCATACATATTGTAACGGGAAAGATTGGGAGAAAGATTTATTCGCTTATTTTATTTTCCCCATTATGGGCATTATTATATCCATGATATAATAACACCGTATTTCACGAACGGAACGAAATGACTGAAAGGAAGAGGAATAACAAACATGCTTTGTTCTCATAGAAACTTTGATATTACTAACACATATACAAACTATATATACACGTGTCGCACGCAGAGAATAATATATCACATATACAGCGAGCAGAGTGTAAGGAGAAGCAAAAATGATGGGTCTTACATATTATATGAAGATACTTCTGTTTCTGAAGAAGCCATGTTTAGGACTCCAAATTTAAACGGGCCTGATTCATCTACTATGTCCCAGATGAGAACATATTCCACAAGGAGAAACGGCGAGTCTTGTGTTTTCTCAAATTGAGGACTGCGGGCCGGAATTTCTTTCTATATCTGGGTAAGTTATATCCCCAAAGAAAAACAGCACCATATGCTTATAAGCTGTATCATTTGGCAGCTCTCTACCCTTGGCGAAAGCGTTTGCAGGACTAAAAACAAAACACTGACTTAAGCTTACTGGCTGAATGATTGGCCACTTTCGTTACTGTATGAAGTGTCGTCACTAAGTGGCTGTCACATAACCTATGTGACATATCTCCACAAAAGAAAGACAATCGCCTTCTGTATCCCAACGATATCTTATTTTTATGTTATGTCGCTTCAAGACGTGTGTGATCATGCTTCTCCACATCTTCCAGCCCCTTATAGCTCTAAGCAAAGTTTAATTATTTACCATCGTCCTTGTTTATAAACGAGTTACTTATAAAAAATAATCGTGTAGTATTTATTGAAAATGTAATAAATCTAATAAATAAATCTTTCTCTTTACAAAATTTATTTTTTTTTACGTTTTGTTCGTAAAAAATAAGTAACTCGATTTGTTCTGTTCAAAAAATGCATGTCTTTATTTACCTTTATGAGGCTTATTTAATTCACTCCTTCAAAGATTATTTGAGGGAAGCATTTTAAATTTGCCTTTAATATTAAGCATAAAAGACCTTTCAAATTTGCAATGCGTCAATAAAAACAAACATGTACGCACTCATTAGCCACATTATTTATATTATTTGGACTATTGTCCTCATCTTTGTCGACATATTTATTACAACGTTTCGCCCATTGTACGGTCCGGCCTTTTTCAGATGGTTGGAATGTCGAACTGAACCCTATATTTCGCTCAGTGGGGTAGACTGTTCTAGTTCCACGTGCCATGTTTAATGGATGTCAGTTATCAGTTATCTCCTGTTAATTTCCCTCTGAAAGTTCTCCACTGACTTAACCGGGTATTGAACTCACACTCTTTTGGTCTGTCACTGGATCTAACTATCGCCTTTATCCACTGTGCCATGTGTCCGAAACGTTGTAATAAATATGGTGACAAAGATGAGGACAATAGTCCGAATAATGTAAATAATGTACATAATACATCATCACAGAAATATAGACAGAGACTCATTAGCCACTTAGATAAAAAAAAAATGGACAAATGCTCTCTTGTGCAAATTTCAAAATAGCCACTGAGGTGGGAACAATTTAAAGGATATAAACATGGTCATGGTATCCTACTGAATTTTATTTCATGCATTATTATGAAGAAGCCGATTATATAATACAAAAATCCACCATATTTGATAATAGTCTATCATAGCCGAAATTGCACAAACATGGGACAGTTTATATTTAAATATGTACCTGAAACCAATAAATTGATCCAAAATGTATAAAACCTAAATAAACATCCGTAAAAGAAATTTTTTGTTCTTTTTTGGAGAAAAAAAAAGGCTGATGATATTCAATAGGTTAAAAAGTCAAACTAATCACATAGAAATACCTGAATCTCAGCCTATCGTAAAGATCATGTGTTCTCTCAATGAGACACCTTTGTCTTAAACGCCTATTGAGATTTAAATTCACCACAGACCTAAAGTGAAACTCATACATACGATCTATCGCTAAAGGCGATGGAAAAATAGTCGCTACCCTATACCGCTTCAGTAAATACCTGACTTCTACTTAGATGCTCGAGCTTTAAAAAAGCCAATTCAGACCGAAAATGGAGTAATGCTACAATATCTAGGCTATAGTTGCATATTGTCCAGTCTTGATAGAGCCCAAAGGCAGCCTACTCGGTGATTGTTTTCCATTTTCCAAACGCTCTTCCACAGAAAAAAAGTCGAAAGCCTCAAGATATTCTCTCACTATTTCTATAGAAAATGTTAAGACGAGCTACGTTTCTTAGTTACCCCAGCTGTAATCCTAACCCCAGCCAAGACTCATCACTTTGTGTACATTGAGACGAAATAATTAAAGTCAAGTTATTAAATAAATTTAATAAAAATATTATATATTAAATATAAATTAATAGGTAATAAATATAAACCAATAAATGAATAAAATTAAAACATTATATAAGTAAAATATTAGTTATTAAATATAAATTAAAAATAAAACCATTTAATAAATGTAAATATAAATTAATCATTAAATATAAAAAATTAATTAATAAAAAATATATATAAATAAAATTAAATATTAAAAATAAGTCTAACTTAATTATTAAATATAAATTTTACGTATAAAATTGTATATAAAATTATAAATTAAATAAAATATTAAATAAAAAATAATTAAGTAAAATAAAACAATATATAGTGAGGACAAAAATAAATCATAATAATAATATTTATAATAATGATAATAAACATCTATGTACGAGGAAGGTTATTTGATAAGAATAATGAGTAGAAATAACAATATATGTGTTAGGTAATAAAATTAAGCAAGATCAATAATATTCTAGATTAGTTTGAATCTAATTTGGTGACGACATTTGAAATCAAACTCATTCCTTTGATGTAGTAATAGACTTTGATTATTGAATTTATTCAAATGGGATAATTTTGAATTTCTATTCTATGTAATTTATCTATTTTATATATGCTCTGTTATAATATTGAGTTCTCTTTGTGGATCAGTTTTAATATTTTATATTATTAGGATTCACTTGGATTATATGCCTACGGCTTATTATATATATATATATATATATATATATATATATATATATATATATATATATATAAAAGGTATATTTAAATAATACTGACAAGTTCTGTCTATCCAATTTTTATTAACTTTATCAAATTCCCATATTAGTTATTTTATAAAATCCTAAATTTACCAAAGTTGATTTTTAGTTTATTCCGCCGGTTACTTTTTTCAAGCATTGTGTTTTGTGTATGTTTTTGTAATTGGATTTTAGTTATACGTGGGAACACCGGAATTAATGCAGCAATATTCAAAAGTACTCGGGGTGGAGGAATTTACCGATTATAATAAACAACTCAGTTCTTATTAGGAAATTTGCAAAAGGTAACAAAATTGGATATACATAACTTGATATTATTCAACTATATATATATATATATATATATATATATATATATATATATATATATATATATATATTCAACTATATATATATATATATATATATTCAATATATATATATATATATATATATATATATATATATATATATATATAATGAATATTGAATCAATACTCACAGTCAAAATAATGTTTCATGTTAAACGCAATCATCAGGCCACATGTGTTGCGTTTTTCAACTGTTTATATATACGAGACATGCATTGTGGGTAGTCTGTTTGCATTGTGGGTAGTCTATTCTCACGCTTATTTTGTTAATTTTTTATTATTTACTTTATTTATTTGGATTAATTCTTTTTTACTTATTTCAACTTATTTATTTTTATTTTGTTTATTTTAATTTATTCTTTACAGTTTTAAATGTTTAAGTAACGTAGTAAAAATTTGTTTTCGTGTAGCATTTAGAGATGATTTCTGATCGTTTATTTAGTAGTTTGTTTTGGTCTGGGAAGGTAATTAGAGCTATTTGTTCCTCCAAACATAGCCTGCAGTTTTTGGATTGATTATAGCCGGCTGATGTTCATCTCCTTATTTTCCATGATATAGTTTAAAAAGTATATTGTTTATTTAAAAACAGAGCATTTACTTAAATAAATTGTATCTATTAAAATACCGTATAAACAGAAAATATATTAAAAATATATTAAATAATTGTCAGACTTAATCCATATCATAATATATATATATATGTGTGTGTGTGTGTGCGCGCGTGTGTGTGTGTGTATGTGTATGTATGTATGTATGTATGTGTGTATGTATGCATGTATATAACCGAATTCAGTCTACACGAGCTAACGATAGTATGCAAATACATATAAATACACTATAGTGTAAGAAAAAACAGTGCTCAATGTTAAGTAGCAGAGCTATTTAATATATATATATATTAAGAAATATACATAACTTGCCGAAGCAATTTTCAAGTTATTATATTTATTTGCAATATGTTTTTTTTATTTATATTTTGGGTCAATCTGAAATGTAAATAAAAATAAATTGCTGTGCAATTAATATAAGATATTATGTATATTTCTTAATATATGTGTTTGTTTGTGTGCGTGTGTGTGTGCGTCTATGTGTGTGTGTGTGTGTGTGTGTTTTTATGAGTTGCGATCAATTATAGATCAAATATGAATTGGAGTCCGACATAATGATAAGATAAATAACAAATAAGCAACGCTTATCTATCTAATATGTGTCACTTTCATTAAAACTTAGTCAGAGACCGAGATATGGAGATAAAGAAAGAAATTCTGGCATTTTTACACCTTGTTTCAAGAAATGAACGGATTCCAAGCCCACCTGAAAACCATAAATACTGCTCTATGTATATAAGTGTATAAAAATTATAGTTTCTCTATATAGCAATCAGATGTATATAGTCATATTAATATTAGTAACTAATTATAAATAAATGAAAATATGTAATCTTATTTCTAATAATTCAAAAACTGAGTCAATACTCAACAATAAGCCATACTTCTTTTTACTGAATAGCTTGTTCGTGCTGAGTTTTAATAAACCATGTCACTGATTGCTAAATCGATAAGAAGGTCCTCATTACAGAAAGGTTTTCCACTGACGTGCAACTAAATTATTTAAATGACAATGAACTGAGAAAAAGCTACTTAGCTGTTTCGTTTTTTAAATTAATTCTCTTCTGCTCATTTTGTAAACTACATGTGCTCATTAAATACAGTCTTTCAAAGGTGAATTTCGAATATTTGATGGCGTTCTCTGACTAGCGTCTTTACGATCCGATTCCATTTGAAAGAGAAGTCCCTTTTTATCACAGCTCATGCTAAAAGTCTTATAAAAATTCAATGCATACTATATGTTGCCTGGATAACCAAAGATTTTATCGCTAACTGCATTTAAAATCTTCTTTTTTTTCTGCTTTCAAGAAAAGCTGTTTTGACATTCGATCACGGAAATTGATAGCTACGATTAAGACGACTTGTGAATTGAATACATATTTTTATTCATTGGAAAATATTTCTATGCATTATGCGGATAACGTAAATATGACTTGCATGGAAATTGGGTCCGGCAGGTTAAATTCAAACTCCAGTCAAGTTTGTTGCGTTCATTTTCGCATTGTTGTCATAAGAAAACCGTCTCTTCTCATCCCCCCAAACTATGAGTTAAATAGTAGAGCAGACGGAGATCTATGGTCTTGTATGGAACATATAAACACAAAAAGAACAATCTCCTGTATATGATCTGTTAAACTGGAAATTATTTTTTTAAATATCCAAGTACATAATTTGGATACTTAGAGACTTTTATTTATAGGCCTTACTTTACGTCATGAAACAGACTGCGGTATAGATGCTACCCGGAACATCACAATGTTCACCTCTTCACGTATAGCGTCAATCGATATCTATCTGCCATATACTTCACTTCCTATTTCTTCTTCTTAAGTTCATTTAGAAATGCTCTACATCAAGTGGCTCTTAAGCCTTATACTGGTGAACGTTATTTTTTAAAATTGAGATAGACACAAATACTATGTTAATTGAAATGTTTCAAATGCGTTTTTTTTGTATTAAAAACATACAAACAAGTTCGATTTTCTTCAGATTATTTTGTTCGTGGCTTTCAAAATTTGGAATTTTTGCACATACTTAAAATATAATTAGCATATTTTAAATATTTTATCTATAAAACAGATATATTAATTAAATTGTATAAAAATTACTTAATTGAATTATATAAACACATATATATAACATATTTTATCAATTTAACAAAACGAGAAAAAGCAAAGAGCTATAGAGAATTCAGTGTGTCAATAAGAAAATCCTGCGATGACAATCAGGATTCGAACATCAGCCACTGGCAAGTATCTCATGTGATATTTAGAGACAAGGTGAGAAGTGGATGTGCAAGGAAAATCATTTCGGGAGATGACCGTTTGATGAAGCGCATTGCTAAACGGCAATCAACAGATTCTTGTCAGAAGATCCACGCTGCTCTGTTTCAAACTGGAACAAATGTCAGTTCTATGACAGTTTCATGGCTTCTGAGTTTTGCTTTTGATCTGAAATTATTCAAACCCTCTCGTAAATGACGCCTAACTGCAGCTATGTAATCTAACTCTCTGGCATTTGCTAAGCAACAAGTTACACGGAGAGCAGAAGACTGGGGAAAAATTTTGTCATAAGATGAATCTACTCTGCAATAGTTTGCCCTGCATAAAAGAAACATCAGACGACCCCCTGGTAAGAGAATTGATGAAAAGTATACAATTCAGTCTATGAAACACCCACAAAGACAGATGATTTGAGGCGCAACATTCATATCTGGAAAAAGTGAAATCAACTTTTTGTCTCCAAGATCAACAATGAATGGTTTGATTGAATGATTTGTTTCCTACGGTTTTTCAACCGGTTACAGGTTATTTAAAGCCAGAATTTTTTCACTTGTAAAAATGCTGGCTTAGTGATACTAATCTCACTAATTAACCTATAGCTGGGGGAAAGATATTGGTCCATACCTTTCCTAATGGTATTTGCTTGTAAGTGAATATAGCGGGAATTGGAACTTGGTTCTCAATTAACAATTCCGAGCCGTTATCCATTTCGCTACCCATACTTCCAAGCTTACAGCACCGGATATTTCGAAACTGTCACCCATCTAAGTATTGACCAGACTCGACGTTGCTTAACTTCAGTGATCGTACGAGAACCGTTACTTCAACATGATGTGTCCGTAAGCCGAGGGGTGTATATAGATCTGCTTCAGAAGAAACTGGCATTGCATATGCACATTCATATTTATGCATGGTTGTATCGGTCAAAGGTCGTTCTGAATGTTTTGAGCAGGATCAACGTGACAAAATTTGATTGGTCGAGGAACAGCCTAGCTCTGAATCCAAATGAATATTTATAAGAAAAAGTCAAAGACAAAGGGGCTGAAAAACAACGTTAAAGTGGCAGAGCATTGAAAGAGGATTATTTAAGCCTGTGCAAAAGAAAACACGGTTCACTATTCACAACATGGCCCGCCACATCCAAGCAGAATTCAAAGGAGGAGGAAGTCATGCAAAATATTAACCACTGGACTATTTCGCTTGAAAAGAATCGGGAACATCGACATGTAAGTTAAATATAGTCAGCCTCTGAAAAAATAGATTGTTACCGTGCAGCTTTTAACATTTTAGTAAAATTACAATATCGTCTTAAACTTTTGTTAATGACTGTATAGAAATAAGGGATAAACATTTGCCGGAGAGAATAGGTTGGTCCAACCTTCTTGTCGTTATATCGTTCGTTGCTGAATGGTTAAAGAACATACGCTTCTTCGAAGTGTATCAAATATTTACATTGTTTTGTTCTCAATTTGCAATCAGTATATGAATCCCAAAAAGCAAGAATTTCCGTCTGATGTGCAAAAGTGGCTATGACCGGTTGTAAACAAAAACTATTTGGGTAGATGGTTTTCTCGCCTGGGAAGGACATTATTTTATGACCTGCAAGATTTGTTCATTACAAGCCATAAGGTGATTACAGCTAATAAGGTGAATAAGTAAACAGATATTCCGATTTCTTTACAGTAATATATATATATATATATATATATATATATATATATAGTGTGTGTGTGTGTGTATGCGCGATGGATAAATTGTCGTCTAAATTACGCGAAACTGAAAATAACACTGACATCTCATTTTAAGAGATAGGTTTACCAAAATGATGCAAAAATATCTTGAAATAGTAAACAGTAAATTTATTCAATAAAATCGTCATTCGTTTCAACCACGGTCTCCAGGTGACTTCGGAATCTCCTTCAACTCTTTTGGACGGTCTCCTTGTTTAAGTTGGTGAATACTGTCATAATCCTTGCCCCATAGTAATCAAGGTTGATGCAATCTGTGGAGTTAGGTGGCCAGATGTAAGAGGTGATGTGGTCGCAGAAATTGGCTGCCAACAATTATTGGGTTCTCCTGCTTGTGTCGCATGGTGCAGACTCCCGTTGCCAGACATAGATTCTTCCAGCAGTCACCCTCTAGACCCAGGATAGCACTACCTCCTCAAGTAAAATTTCGTGTTGAGTCTAAGGCCCTGTGGGAAGATGAATGGTGATATAATGTTGCCATTGCTAGTAACCATTCTATACACCGTCGTAATCAGCATTAAATTCACCCAGTTCTTTCTGAATCCACAGATTGACACCCAAACACACTGTGACGTTCGTATTGGAGCTTTCGGTGCAAATGCCAAGCAGTACAACATGCCGTTTCCAAATTTCTGACCGAATGAATTGCGTCATCATGTTTTTTTTCTCACAGATGCTGCCCAGCTGACCCTACTATACTCATAAAATCAAAAACAAACAACTCGCTCACGCGAAATTAAAATATAAATTGCTATTTCAATGGCAAATGTTCTGACGCGCTACATTTCTTAGATCGACCAATTCAGACCTTTACAGTTAAGGCCCTCCATACCGCAAATACAGCGTCGGCTCATCTTCACCTTCGTATAACATTAGTAAGGAGGAAGTTCTTTTCAGACACATCCTTGCCCCAAAATACTACATTATAGAACAGACTCCCAAGAGGATGCTTCCCCAATGACAACGATCTTAACACCTTCAAATCTAAGCTCAACTGTCATCTATCTTACATATCCTTTTATGTATTTCTTACTCCTTCCCTTACAAAAACCTCAGTTAATATCCCTCTACTTTGAATGGCTCTTGGAGCTTTATTGGGTGTGGATGTGCGACTGATGTAAGTAATGAAGACACAGAATGACGTATCGGAAAACCAAGTTCAAATTCCGCTCAGGTTCGTTATAATCACTTCCGTACTAATAGCATTAGAAAAAGTATGAAACCATATTTGAAATCTTAGCCAGTGGAGATGGTTTCACATCCACACCCAATAAAGCTCCAAGTGAAATAAAAGAAAGCTTACCAGAACAATTACCATGGATCTAAGAATTGTATCTGAAAAAATCATTATTAATCGCAAAAAATTGTAATCAGTAACAAAGAAAAAAAAATTATTGTTACAAATCAAAATATACCGATCATGTATAGATGGAAGCGTGTACATGATCATGGTAATTGTTCTGGTAAGCTTTTCTCTTTGGTACCTTAACTTTATAAATTTAAGCGCGCTATACTAGAATGGCGGCAAGATCTCATCATTTTACGGTTGAAATGTTTATATGCCACCGGAAGTTTCTAACAGTTTTTTCTCTCGTCTCCCTTGTGAAACACTCGTCTGATTTCTTACCAATCAAATTTGATCTTCAAAAATTTAAAAATGTGAATTTTTATCGTCTGTCTTCTAAATTAATGTTCTTGTATTTTTCTCTCCCCTTAATAATATTTTTATATTCTCTTGCACTCTGTAGCCCCCTTGTGTCTTAGTAGCTTTATTGCCTTTCTTGGAATTAAATGATTTAAAAAAAAATAGACACTAAACCCCGTGGAACAAAGTAAAATTACTGGTGAGCCATACATCAGAAAGAATCTGCACATATGCTAGGCTATCAGGACTTCCTTAGTTGACCCTGCACAGAAATAAATAAATCATTAATAAACAAAGAAAAAGAAATGACAACAAGGCTTCAATAACAGCAGCAGTAAGAATAGAGGACCTACAGTGAATGCAGTCAAATGTGACAAGCATCAACACCAGCAATGCCAGGTAGAGTAGGTTTAAGGTTACAATTAGTAGACTCAAGATTGTCCTACAGGAAAATATATTAGCAGATTAAAGTGTTATATAGTAATTGCGAGTCCAGTCCCTGTGTCGAGTTATGCAAACTTAGACACAGTGGAAACAGAGAGAGCAATAACTTTAGCCGTGCTAAATAAAAACTTGAGGGACATATCCCTGGACATGAACTGTGGAATGAGTATAATCTAGCCTCGTAGATTAAATAAAGGGTTCAGTTCGAAATTCCTTGAAGATTACTACGATCGACAAGTACCCGGGGAAGGACGTAATGCTCAACGGTCGAAACTTTGTGAGAACAACAACTGAGATGAAGATATTAATCCAAGTGTAAATAATGTCAATAATAAGCCTTCATCCCAGAAATTCAGGCAGAAATTGTTTCAGAGTTTAAGCTTATCTCTAATGGAAAATGTTCCTTTTTTCTTTTCTTTTTTTTTTTTTTTTTTTTTGTCTTATTTTTTATCATTTCAACACAAGGAATGCCATAATACATCTAAAGCTGAATATAATGTATCTACCAAGGCATTTGCGACCTAAAGTAGATGACGATTATTGCTGGAAAATGCTCAGGAACAACGATGATCTGTTTACTGTTTTTTCTTTATGCCATCAAATCAGTTTACAAACATTAAAATCATTTTTTGATGATTTTTTGTATCAAAAATTGTTAATGATTTTCAATACATAACCAGTTCACTGTACACTGCCTTTAACCGTAACCCTAACCTCTAACCTCTAACCTTAACATCTAACCCTAACTCTAACATATGTCATACTTCCAACAGTTGGTAAATATTATGCCACAGTAGAAAATGAATAGCAAATATGTATATGTCACAGGTCAGTAGGGGTCACCGGACCTCCCTAACTAATTTATATTACGAAAATTTCCACCAAATATGAAACAAGAAGAAACACATTCAATAAAAGAAGTTGCAGAAATAAACGGGATTTATATATGCATAACAACAATCGTTCAAAACAGTAATTCAGCTGTGTTTGAAACGCTGAAATATACTTGTCCTTGGAATTTTGAGTGAGGAAAATGTTCTTGTTGATAAACTGTGAAGTGTATTAAAAGGTGTATGTGTTTGGAGAATTTTAATAAGATGTGAGTTACGTGTAAGGGAATTAAGCAGTTTGAAAATAGTGCGAAAAAAAACGTGTGTGACTCAAAAAGTTACGTTAAAAGTTTCAGCCCTTGTGGTTATAATGAAATCAACAAATATAGACTGTAGTTGTGTTAAGGCATACATTCAAGATTTTCCATTACTTATCTCGAACTGCAACTATCCAAAACTGTGTTATCAGGAGTGTATGTTCGTACGAATGTGTGTGTGTGTGATGGCGTTTTCCCCAAAGGAAATAGCGCAAATTCTCCACACAGCTTACATTGCTTGTAAGTGAGAACAGAAAAAAGAAATCGAGAGATGATATCGCTAAATATTTATAAGTAATGTCAGCCACGTGGTAGGCTCCAGAACACGTTTACATTTTTTTTGGAGTGTTGTATTTTGAGCAGGTCAACTCGAGGTCAACCCTGAGGACATAGGCGGAAACGTGATATTATTATTTACGAACCAATCAGAATACATCCTTTGCTATATTTGATTTTGGAGCCTATATGTATTTAGTTTGGATAAATTTGAGTTAAAACAATAAATGTAGAAGTCTACATGTACAGGTATTATACTTAAGTAGAAAATGAACGGCAGATATCATACCATAGTAGCACCGATGCAAAGAGTGTTACAAAGAGTGAACGAAACTGAAAAAGATCTTATTAAGGAGAGAGTACACTCAAAGAACAGGATTTGAGGTGACAGGTGATTGTGATTGAGGTTGCATTTTACTTCTTGAAGATCGTAGTTCAGAGGAAAGTAAGAAGAAGCAAGCCATTTCCACAAGTGAGAAGTATGGAAGAAGAAACTAAACCTTATTTAATATTGTTTTAAATATAGTGTTAGCTTTGTTTATATATATATATATATATATATATATATATATATATATATATATATATATATATATATATATATACCTTGACGTACCAAAAGTTATGAGTGCTTGTATGTAATGGTAGGTGACGCCATCATAGCAATTGGCATGTCACTGTATCCATAGTTTTACGATGAAAAATTTTGACCACTTCAAAAAAAGATTGTCAACCCCTGCTATAGTATGATCATCATTTTGGAAAGAAAAAAAATAATTTTTAATTCGGGCAATTTTTTTTTTTTATTTCTTTGCTCTGAATTGAATATAAGATGCTTTCCTAACGTAATGGCGGAGTTTATTTATCTAAAAAAAAGTTTTGTGAAATGATTGGAGACTTTCTTTGGTTCCTGATAGAATAAATGTAAAGAAATATCACCACTAAATTCTAATTTAGTTGAAGAATTTTACGAATTATAAAATCTTTTTTTGAAGAAAGAAGGAAAGAAAATAGAAGATGCAGACAAAGAAAGAAAGAAATAAAAGCGTGTAATGAAACGGGAAATGTTGAAAGCAGAAAGCAGAAAAAAAAGGAAAAAGAAGAGAGAAAAGAGACAAAATGAACAACAATGAAGATTAAAGAAAAAAGATGAAACTAAAGGGAAAATTTGTTTTGTAAAAAAAATTATTTTTCGAATTCATCGATTGTCAGGGAACAGATGGCACGTGACGTCAAAGTAATCGATATGGCAACGCGTGCTGGCAGACGATATTTCTATCTCTCTCACTTTCTCCCTTACATTCTCTCATTTTTTTTTTTCCTCGGTATCTATTTTACCACTAACCCACCCCTTTTCCCAGTTTCCTTTGTATTGGAGTCGGCTAACACAGCGATATTAAATAAAAGCGATAACAGCCGACTTAAAAAAAAATAGACTAACATTGAGACATCTGAGAAGAGTATTTCTTCAGTTGTGTGCTTTTTTTTATTCTAATCTTTTCCTTTCATATATATATATATGTGTGTGTGTGTTTGTACGTTTGTGTGTGTGTATGTGGGGGTGTATTAATGTATGCATACATATATATAAATATATAATACATATATTATAGATATACTCACAGAAAGGCACATATGCATATATATATATGTGTGTGTGTGTGTGTGTGCTTATATGTGCTTATTAATGTATTCATATATACACACACATATATATATATATATATATACATATATATATATGTGTGTGTGTGTGTGTGTGCGTATATATCAACACATATACACACAGACATATAAACATTAATATACATATATAAATATATATATTTAGAGTCACACACAGAAAAGGCACAGATATATATTTGTGTGTCTACGTATGCATGTATTAATGCATTTTATATATATATATATATATATATATATATATATATATATATAATTACAGACACACTCGCAAAAAGGCATATATATGTGTGTGTGTGTGTGTGTGTGTGTGTGTGTGTGTGTGTGTGTGTGTGTGTGTGTGTGTGATATATTTAGGCAAGAAGAATTCAGTCAAATAAGTTTTGTTAAATTCAGTCGCCAATGTCTGTAAATTTTTTATTCTATCTTTTCCAATTTTCAAATAAGTTGCGTTATTTCGGAATTAAATTACACATGAACTGTCCAAAATTCATATTTTTCTTTGTGCTCATTGAAGTACCTTCAACCATCTAGGTTAGTGTGAGCTACATCCTAGCATTTTTGAACGCTAGAATTCAAATTTCCGTGTATTGAATAAGTGACGTAATGTATTAAACGGTTACATGCAACGAGACAGCATCGAGATAATATGTATCAAATATTATTATTATTATTATTTTTATTATTATTATTATTATTATTATTATTTTGCATGCATATTAAATATTTTATACACATTTTAAAATATTGTTCCGAGTAGTGAAAAATATTTAATGCTGGTTGTGGTTATTTTTGTTGTTTTTTTCTTGTATTAAAATAGCTTTTAATATTTTTCGCTCTTGAAGCGCGTTGCTCTGTGTTCACGAATTGCACTGTTGACAAGTGACAAGTTAACTTACAAGAGAGTGGTGCATATATAGCCAATGTAACAATTATATATATGGCAAGTGTAAGGCAGATGCGTATTTCTTACGTGTATCAGACAGAAGCTGATTTCAAAAGCTGATTATATGTATATATATCCGTTTTTGTTTGCATGTATCTGTATTCCAACTATCTTCGACAGTCGTATATCATTTTCAACTACATAAGATAGAGGCCGAGAGATTAATAAGGCGAAAAGTTTGAAATTAACGTGGATTCACGTACGATATGTTTCAGTGTGACGGGAAAAAATATAGCCAATTTAACACATGTGTGCCGAGAGTGATATATATATATATATATATATATATATATATATATATATATATATATATATATATATATATATATATATGTGGACTCTCCCGTCGTATTCGGCGTATTAGGGTCAAGTAGCTCAGTTTCTAGGAACCGACAGCCCAGATACCAGCACATATGATTTGATTATAGTGGTGAAGGCTTTGGGCAGACAACCATTCAGAGTTGTCCGAGACCAGTTGCCATCTATAGAACCCACTCTGTCCTACTATTTACCCATAACTGAAGGGAGGATTAATACTTTTCCAATTTTCCCAAAGGTATTAGCACGTAAGGGAACGTAATAGATTCGACTGGAATTTAAACTCGGCTCTTCGATACCTCAATATATATATATATATATATATATATATATATATATATATATATATATATTTTTAAGATATGTTATATTCATGGGTTAAAGTACTCAGTATCAGGGATAGAGACGTATGTAAATATAAAAATATATATATATATATATATATATATATATATATATATATATAGTTTATGACAAACTAGGTAATCCGTATGGGTAAACCCAAGGAGGATATATATATATATATATATATATATATATATATATATATATATATATATATATGTGAAAATTTCTCCGATTTAACCAGAGAAGACAATTATCTGTGTGTAAGTTTTTGTTTTCATATTTGTCGACATGGAAAACAAAAACACTAGACATATATATATATATATATATATATATATATATATATATATATATGCATGTATAAACTTTATATGTTTTGACATTGAAGTCAACATATATAAAGGGGCAGGAATATGATAAAAAGCTGTATATATCAGACTAATAGTAGGCACCTGGATGACAAAATGGAAAAATCCTAAATGACCCGCTTCGTCATTCAAAACGACTTAAATCATTGATGGGATCATTTATAGGTCCTGGGAGGGCATGAAATACAAACAAATGTCGGTCATAATTTTAAAACGAGAGAAATATATATATATATATATGTGTGTGTGTGTGTGTGTGTGTTTATCTGTGGGCGCGTGCGTTTGTTTCTTTGTATGCTTTTGTGTGTGTGCGTTTTCAAATCTCGTTTAATTCCTTGTAGCCACACCCAACAAAAAATACCTACACAAAAAGCCCTGATAGCAATGTCCTAGAATAGATACACCCACACAATGACTTCAGCACTTCATAGACTTCCTACCGTAGCTGTTTTTATTCAAGTGAAGAGAGTGTCTGCGTTGATGCCTACGATTCTTTAGCTCTCTTTTCTAAATATTTTTGTAGCCGAGTTGCGTCTACCTAAGAAACACCTTCCCTGGGCCAGCTGTCTCCATACAGGAGATCTGTGAGTATTCTATCGCCAACCACTCGCACAGCGCGTTTTCACTTCAAAAATGGAATCCCAGGCCACACGAGGAAAGTGTCGTTGAATATTCTGTGTAACCAAAATAGTTTTAGGACACATCAAAGTATGTTGAAAGTGTTCATCTTGCTTTCTTGATCAGAATCATTGCGTAAATGACACGTATCGCCCCGATTGCATCTCCGATCGCAATAAACTTTCTAACGATTTTGTTTTTATCTTTATTTGATCGCTATTGATTTTTTTTATTAAACGCTTGACTCTACAGATTTTGCAGATTGCCATTCGATTACCAAATGATAGTTAGGGATATAGATTTACATATCATATATATATATATATATATATATATATATATATATATATATATATATATATATATAAATTTTAGTGTTAAGGCATGATATATTTTACGGCTAAAAAGTGGTCAATATCAGAGACAAGAGCGTATTTAAATATAAAAGTGGACACTGAGGACAACGCCAAGCAGCAACAATCTGTTTCAACTGTGGTTCCTCGATGTTGTGCCCAATGCCCCTTATATATATATATATATATATATATATATATATATATATATATATATATATATATATATATATATATATATATGTCTGTGTGTGTATGTGTGTTAAACTTTTGCAACTCACACCTGAAAGATAGAAAAAAAAAAGAAAAGGAATAAATGATAAAGGAAACAAGAAAATTATGAAAAGCGAAAAAAAAACTCCACATTCCACACATCTATATATACGAACTCGTACCGACGTACATACACAAGGACACACACACACACACACACACACACACACACACACACACACACACACACACACACACACACAGAATAAGAAGAAAAACTAAACCTAATACCAACAAAAAGCGCATAAATTATTTTTTAACTTAATATAAAAATAACGAAAATGAGAAAATAAACAGACAATTGCTCATATCCCCTGACGAGTGGAACGAACGATTACAAAAAGATTCTGGAGTAGAAGTGCTAAATATAACATCAATTATTTAAGTGACAAATTTCATATTTGTATTAATCCCCACTCCCTCTCTCTCTCTCTCTCTCTCTCTCTCTCTCTCTCTCTCAATATATATATATATATATATATATATATATGATAAAATGATAAATATGATAAAATATAGTATTAAGTTATATATATATATATATATATATATATATATATATATATATATATATATATATATATATATATATGGGTTAAAGTGCTCAATATCAGGGATAGAGCGTGTGTAAATATTAAAGTGGATATTAAAGTCAGCCCCCAGTTATGGCCTGACGATTGCGTATTACCATGAAACAGACTATTGCCGCTGGGTGTTGTCTTCAATGTTCACTATATATATATATATATATATATATATATATATATAGTGAACATATCCATAGTGAACATATCAATCAACAGTATCCCGATTTTAAGTTTAGATCTTATCGTTTTTCATTGTGCATAGTATCACCACAAATGTATCTCTTTTCTTCTATTACACCCTCTCTCTCTCGAGCTTTCATGCATTTCCCTCTCACACTTGTTTCCCACTCCCACACAAACACTCTTATTAAAATTTTGTTTTTTATACCCGGTGTTATATTTTCCAATTTCTTTTTAAATTTGTAGGTCTGATGAATTAGATCCTGATTCCGATTACAATGTAATAAATTATAACCATGGAATATTAGTGTTTGTGACTTTTATATTATATTCTTACTTTGTCCTGGACATTGAGTTTTACCTGGATTCTATCCTCTTTGGAATTTATTTATAAAATATATATGTATAAATATTTTATATTTATACACACACACATATATATATATATATATATATATATATATATACATCGATTATTATATATATATATATATATATATATATATATATATATATATATATATATATATATAAAATTGTATAATCACTTTGCTTCGTGAATGGTCGTATAGTCGTATAGAAGCAAAAATCATCATTGACCAAAACCATCAGAATAGAAAACTGAAGAAGACAAAAGAACTAATGCCCGAGAATATGTCAGAAGACCAGTGGGAGCAAGAAACAATGCAAGATATTCTACAAAAACGGTACAATTTGGTGGTGGATACGCAATCTTTTGAGCTTTCATCAAAATGGATGGTAGAAGAAAACTGATAATAGTTTGTAGAAACCTAAACAGCGAAATCTGTATTTGCTTACTACTGTTTAATCTTCTGCCAGTCTACAAAGATGAAGATTTCTTTCGATATGACGGTCCTCCTTGTTTTTTAGTTAAGTGTCAAATTTCATATTTGTATTAATCCCTCTATCTCTCTCTCTCTCTCTCTCTCTCTATATATATATATATATATATATATATATATATATATGATAAAAATGATATGATAAAAATATAATGTATTAAGTCTAGTTATCTTTATATATATATATATACACACACACATATATATACACACACACATATATATATATACATTGAAATATAATGTATTAAGTCTATATATCTTTATATATACATACATATATATATATACACACACATATATATATATATATATATATATATATATATATATATATATACACACATTGAAATGCACCGAATCGAAGTTGCATCTTTGTAGTTAGTAAACTGTTTTTGTCTATATGATATAAAATTATATATATATATATATATATATATATATATATATATCAAGCCAGGCGATAAAGACACGAAGACCCAAGGACTTTATTAAAGAGAGAAGACAATGAAAAGAACAAGATTCAAAGAGACAGAAAGTGACAATTAGCGTTGCATTTAAATTTTTAAAGATCATTGTTGACAGGAAAGCAAGAAGCCAGAAGAGAGTTTCACATGAGAGAAGTGCGAGAGAAGGAACTATTGTAATAGAACTTGCGGTTTGTATCTAGCAAATTAAACTGTAACACAATGTGGTCTAAATGCTAATTTAGTACTGTGCCTAAGTCCGTGAAAACGAGGTACCAAAAAAGGAACAATAATCAAAACAACTGCCATGAAAATATTTTTGGAAAAGGCCCAGCGACGATAGAATTGAGTTCTAAAAATCATTATCTTTTTCCAAGAAGGCATGTGCAAACTCCAATGAAGTCTTACAATGATGCCTGCATTTTTCTCGAACTGTAAATATGAGGCCGAAATTCGAAGTGGTATCGGAATAGCGAAAGACGCCTTCCAAAAGCTTAGTAAAGTATTAAGAAACATGAAAATTTCGTTAGAAACAAATGAAATAGTGCTGCACTGCTATGTAATATCGGTCCTTATATATGGCAGTAAATGCTGAATAGATGAAGGAGAGACTTCAGGTACCAGAAATGGGGTTCTACAGAAGAATGCTGTGAATCTCATAGACTGAATACGTGAGGAAGTTTTACGGAAAATGAAAAGAAAATGGGCATTTACATTTAGAATCGGAAAGAGAAAATTGAAATTATTAGAGCCCATAATAAGAAAAGAAAGTTTGGAGAATTCGATATTCACAGAACATGTTGAAGGCAAGAGGGAAAGGAAAGCAGTGAATGCCCTACCTAGCGAGTTTGTGAAAATGTTTGCCACAAGAGAGACTAAGAGAGATAGCAAAATACAAACATTACTCAGAACTTGTGGAGAGCCATTATCACCCACGTCCTGAATAAACAAGGAACATAGAAGAAGAATAACTTTTGTGCACCCTACTTACTATACAGCATGACACATTTCCTTCATTGTTTGATAAATCAGAAGAGATATCTTTCATTACTTTAGGCTTCATCTTGCACTGCATTGTCAATCTTTCTTCGCAATCTTAGAATTTACAGCTTACGGTAAATTGCACGAAGAATTGCAATTGGTTTTTCTCCTCTATATTTTTTCATGATATAACGTACAGTCGACTTGGGTACTGAAAAGTGATGAGCTGTTGATCCAGATCTCATTCCTGGATCGCAAACGTTCACAATTTGTTGTTTTATATCCACAGACAAATCTTTTACCTCCGCCATGTTGTTGTTAACTTTGATATCGGATTTGAAATGAAGAATTCGTATCTACCTAATGGCAAGACTTAAGCTCTTCAAAAATGTTCAACTAAAAGATACAATCTGATAGATTATCGCCAACTTACATGCTATAAATATTATGTGTTTTATATAGTTCATAAATTAAAATAATTTTCTGGAATATGGATGATTTTGTCCTTGGCAAATTTTAATATTAGAGTCTAAGTTTTATATTTATATAAAATATCAGATTCAATATTTTCGTTAGTCTTCAATGAACCTGCAATATATATATATATATATATATATATATATATATATATATATATATATATATATATATAAGCAAGTGTAAATATATATATAAACAAGTACAGGATTAGTGTATACGGAATAAATTTCAATAATCAAAAAGAACTATTCTTAAAAGAGTGCTCAATACAGAGTAGAGCAAATATAATTTATGTAATTTTTATAAAATTATGAAGTGTTGAAACAAATGACATATTTATGACATATGTATGTTATAATTTTCGAATAAATCATATATATATATATATGTGTGTGTGTGTGTGTGTGTGTGTGTGTGTGTGTGTGTGTGTGTGTGTGTGTGTGTGTGTGTGTGTGTAGACATTGAAGTCAACGCTGTCACCACTGGTGACTTCAATGTTCACTTTATATTTACATGCGCTTAACCCACGAATATAGCATACCTTAAAATTGTATTTTATCACACACGCGCACACACACATCTGTCTGTCTGTCTGTCTGTCTGTCTGTCTCTCTCTCTCTCTCTCTCTCTCTCTCTCTCCCTCTCTCTTCCTTTATACACTTTCTTCTCTGGTGTATTCTTTTTTTACTTACCCTCCATTCCGTCGTCCTTATTAAGCCACCCGCTTTTTTGTTTGCGATTTACGAGCGACCCACTTACTTGCTGCCTCTCGATTTACTCATCACTTTCCTATCTTTTAATGGCCGTCTTTTCACACACCTCGTCAAACTTAAGGTGCTTTTCACAGCTTTAAACATTTTATCAATTTTTTCTATCTTTTGAATAAAAAAGTATCTCACCCCGCATCTCTATCCCCTTCTTTCGGGCATTTTCTTTTATCTAGTCACCTGTTCTTCCGTCAATAAATCATTTTACATATATACACTAATAATGCATGCATTATACATACGCAATTTCTCTCTCTCCCCCATCTCTCTCGTTCTTTCTCTTTCTTTTTCTCTCTCTGTCTCTCTGTCTCTCTGTCTCTCTGTCTCTCTCTCTCTCTCTCTCTCTCTCTCTCTCTCTCTCTCTCTCTCTATTTAGATAGATAGATAGATAGATAGATAGATAGATGTATCTCTGGTTATATCCATTACAACCTGATCGTATCTATCTATCACTCTGTTCATATCAATTACAATATTTTCATATCTAGCTAGCGAGCTATTTATTTATCTATCATTTTGTTCATATCTATTACACTTTTTCCATATCTATCTATTCATCTACGTGTGATCATATCTATCTATACATTTATATATACATATATATACATATCTATCTCAGTTTGTTCATATCTATCTATCATATTTATCTATATTTTTATGTACATGTATATATATATATATATATATATATATATATATATATATATATATCCAAGTTTGTTTCTATCTATAGATGTATATCAGTATGTTCGTATCTATGTATATATATCTATCTATCTATCTATCTATCTATCTATCTATCTATATATATATATATATATATATATATATATATATATATATATATGGTCTATGTCAGTGTTCATATATATCCATATATCTATGCATATACATATATATATATATATATCAGTTTGTTTCTGTCTATCTATCTATCTATCTCTCTCTCTCTCTCTCTCTATATATATATATATATATTATATATATATATTAATAGACTGATATATATTAATACCCTGAATATATATACATTAATAGAATTTTATATATATATATATATATATATATATATATATATATATATATATATATATATATATATATATATATATATATATATATATATATAAAGAATGTATAAATATAAAATGTCTTAATATATGTATATATATGTAAATCAGTCTATTAGTATCTAACTGCTCATCGTCTATGTGTCTGTTCATATCAAATTACCTTTTTGGTCTCTTTTCACGGTCTCTTCTCGTTCTCTCAGCCCCCATCGCTTCCGTCTTTCATCCAAGCTCTAGACACCCCCGCTGCTCCGCCGCCACACAGTCAGACTTTTTCTCTACTCAACGCTGTATTCCTAAAGGCTCTCCATCTTCATGCAAGCATCTACTTTCAACCATCGTCTCTTTCAAGGTCTCTCGTTTGTTCTCTCAATCTCGCTCAACTTCTTCATAAGTCCTTAGCCGCCTCCTACTTTCCTCATCTTTCTTTCGTTACACTTATACCCCCAACTCTTTCCCTGCACTTCTCTCTCTCTCTTCTTCTTCTTCTTCTTCTTCTTCTTCTTCTTCTTCTTCTTCTTCTTCTTCTTTTCTTTCGCTACATTTCTATCTTCTCTTTCTTCTTCTTTACAGTCTCTATCTCTATCTCTTTCCTTACACTTTTCTTCTTCTCATTTTCTCTCGCTATTACCTTCCCTTCCCTTTCTTCTTCTTCACTCGCCCTCTCTCTATCTCTTTTCCTACACTTCTTCTTCTTCTTCTTCTTCACTTTCTCTCTTTCTCTACTTCTCTCTCTCTCTTCTACTTCTCTCTGTATTTCCCTACACTTCTTTCTCTTCTTCTTCACTCTCTCTATCTCTCTCTACACTTCTCACTCTTTTTCCGTACATCTGCTTCTCTTTCTTGTTTAGTGCCTTTTTTTTTGTTCTAATTCTCTGTTCTGAAAATATAAGTTTCGTATATATAAATATATATATATATTCTTTTAAATTACATTTATGCAGTTTGCTCTTTCTTACAATATATTCTTCTCGTTTAAATTCTTTTTCTCGACTCTTTTCTCATTTTCTTATCCTTCATTTATTTCACGTCTTTTCTCTGTTCGCGGTCATTTTTCTGTACAAGTTTCCCTTTTATTTTTTAAAAAAAATACTCTTTCAATCTTACAAGAGATTCTCTATGATTGAATTCTTTCTTACCACCCGAGATAACCTATATCTTCTTAAATCTTCCTTTCTGGTTTTCCCTTCATAGCTACCTTCTTTCTCATAAAAAATTGTTATCTTCTTACACTTTTCCAATCATCCGCCTCTTTCTGAAAACCATATCATCTCGCTGACTTCTCGAGAAAAAAAATCTGACTTTACCTCTCCAAATTTATATCAGTTGTGGTGAGACAAATCCTTTTCTTTTTTTTTTTCTTCTTTCTTTCTTTCTTTTCATTTTTACATATAGTTCCGTTTTTGATTTGTTCTCTCTCTCTTTTTCTTTCTCTCCCTTCTCTATTTCTCAGTTTTCCAAACTCTTAACCTCATTCTCGCGAGATCTCCTTTTACGTCTGAGATTTCAATCATGCGCCCCGCAGGTAATGGTTAGGTGTCTCATATTTGAAGCTGTGTTCCTTTTCTCCCACTCCTCCGTTATTGTAGTTAGATGCAAGCGTTATTCAATCACTTGCTCTAAACATTTTTCCCCATTATTTGTCTCGCCGATATATCGCAGCCGATACACAAACCGACCACGAATGCTTTCACCTTGAAGAATTCATAGATGTTATATAAACCAGGATTTAATTTTTCAAAAATGCATCATGCTAAAAGGATGCAAAAAAAAAAAAAAAAAGACAAGAAAAATTGTGGTATAAATATTTTAATGTCGGGAACAAAGATTATATATCTGAAAAAAAAATATTACTAAAACGAAAATGAAATATTGCTTTTGCGTTTTAGAAATAAGATATTAAAGTTGCTACTTAAAGAATCGTTTCCTTTATGTTTATATGTAAATGAGACAACTCGAGTTTCTAGACATTAGAAAGAGTTCATTTTAAAGATACTCACCGAAAGGGCAATTGAGATAATATATTAAGTGCAAAACTAATAACTGGACCGACAAGCAGTTCAATATGAATAGACTGATATCGATAGAATCACAAAATGTATGGTTACCTGCAAGAGAAACAGACCAAGATGCGACCTGCGAATTGGAGATGTCGAAATCAAGCAGGTGCAGAAGTTTAATTATCTGGGAATTGTTTAAGCAGATGACAGAAAATGTAGCCCCAAAATCCGACAATGCATTGGGATAATAAACACATGCTTTCTAAGCTAAGTAATAAGAAGATTTCATTAGAAACAAAGAAAAGAGTGCTGAACTGCCATGTAATATCAATCCTCTTATATGGCTGAAAAAGAATCTTATATACAGGGTGTATCAAAAATATTTTTACAGACTTTGGGGGCGGGTTCCTCACACCAAAACAACGGCAAAAGTTCATACAAACATATGTCCGCGAATCTTTCGTTTTTGAGTTATTAAGTTTAAAGAAAGTTTTCTGTAGATGGCGCTGTGTTGCCATGAAGTCTAGCTTATATTTGTCATTCGTGTACATTTGTCATTAGTTTGTCTTCAACATTTAACGTGTGGAATAGTGAGTTAACTGAGAAGTGTTCCATTTAACAATGGCAGGATAATTATATCGTGAACAGGCAGATATGAATTTTACATTCGGCCGTGCAAATGGCAATGGATGCGAGGCTGCACGGCTGTATCAGATTGCGTTTCCAGACTGAAGGCAACCGATATTGTATTCTTCCCTTGTACTGGTGCGAGGAACCCACCCCACGAATCTTGTAAAAGTAATTTTGATGCACATTATATATATATATATATATATATATGCGCATAAATATAGTTTTAAAGTGTGCTATATTTATGAGATAAAGTGTTCAATATCAGAGATAGAGCGTATGTAAATATAAATATAAAAGTGAACATTGAAGTCAACACTTAGAGGCGATAGCCTGTTTTATGCTAGACGCAATCGTCAGACTCGCGGCCCGACGATTGCGTATATATATATATATAGATATATATATATATATATAAGTAAATATTGAAGTCAATACACAGAGGCGACAAGCAGTTTCATGTTATGATGAGATGCATCGGGATAATTGTTTTGTGGGTCTTAGGGAGACCATAAGGTTTGGCTGTTGTAGAATTATATTCTATGAGTCTATATCAAGATTTGTTTCCATTTTTAACTAGTTTCTTGATTTCCTTGTTAAAATTTTGTCTTTTGGTAGTATTTTTTGGTCATTTATTCTTTTCGTATGCGTCGGTATCGTTGATTAGTGAGTTATCTTTTTCTATGTAAGTATTCTTGTTCATGATCACAATCACAACTTGTTTGTCAGAGGGAGGGATGTGGATTTCTTTATCTCATATATATATATATATATATATATATATATATTGAAGCAATCGTATATCTAGCCACGTTGATGAGCTGTGATACAGCTGTCTGTGGATGTTAATATATATATATATATATATATATATATATATATATATATATATATATATATATATATATATAATTAAGAAAGCAGAGACTTCAGAAAATAATGGTAAATATTTTATTTCGCGAAATCGAGATTTCGATTTTGTTTCATCAGACCCCTCCTCTATGCTCCTCTATATCTCACTGAGGGGAGAAACAGAGATATATCTCACTAAACCGATATATCTCCTATCTCTCTCCCTTTTCTTTCCCATTTCTTGAACCTATTTTAAAATACAATTTATGTTAATTTTCTCTTTTGTTTTGTGCCTGGAAGAATTTTAAATCCATTTATTGTTGAAACCGTTTGGTATGATGAATTATATTCATCATTCACGAAATAAAATATTACCATGGTTTTCTGCGGTCTCTATTTCTTTATTATTATTAGCTCTGTTCTTAAATTGAGCTCTCTCTGGATCTATATCCTTTCTGGAATTATCCATACGGATTAACAATAAATTTGTCATATTATATATATTAAAGACATTTTTATGTTTAACGTTCTTTTTTATAGATACATGTATTTAAGTAAATGCTCTGTTTATAATAAACAGTATTAAATAACATTTACCGGCCTGAATGTCCGAGAAATTTTCATAGAAAATATTAGTCCTTTGACAGGATTCGAACCTGCATCCTATACGGAACCGTCATTTATGCTGACGTGCCTTAACTGACTCGGCCACAAAGGAGCGTTCGGTAGGCAAGGTCGAATTTACTGCTTATAAACTTCAATCTTCCATGAATCTCGTACATTCATAACTGCTCATGGCGTATCAACTGTAAACAAATGACGTCATATATTAAGAAATGGACAAAGTCCGACAATTTATTTATTAAAGACATTTTTTTTATGTTTAACGTTCTTTTTTATAGATACAAGTATTTACGTAAATATATACAGTAAGCAAATAAATAGAAAACTGTAGCAAAAGTATTTTCGTTCCAGAAAAAAACTACTCTAGACGAAATATGGTTTTATTTATGGAAATTTTATGTATAAATGATTGGAGGTGGCAACAAAGTTTACACCGAAGATTTAAAGAAACAGAAACATTGGTCATTTAAATTTAATGTTACCTATTTCCTTCCCTGTTTCTTTAACGTTTTGATGTAAGCATCCTTTGTTTCATTTCACCCTCTACTTTTTCTAGGTTTTATATTGAACATTGAAGTACATCAGACTAATAACATCAAGAAGTCATCGTCCATCAGTTAAAATTATTCTTTTGTATGAAGAATTTCCTTCTTGAAACGAAACGTATTACTAATAGGTTTTATATAGGTATCGCCAAAAAAAAGCGATGCCTAATGTTTAAAATTAATTTTTTGAAAATGAAAAGTCTTTCTTAAAGCCTTTATTTTAGTTTTAATTCCAAGTTAATAGATTAAATCGACTATTTCTAATAAGTAAAATACTTTACAGCATTTCAAAAAGAATTCGAATTGATTGGAATGATTTTATTTTTTAAATCGCCAAAAATGGTTGATTTAAGCCAGGTTTATATTTCTCTCAGCAAAATGTAATCCTCTTTATTAAAAAAATCTTTTAATAATAAAATATACTTTTCTGAAACTTATTTGAGGAAGATTAAATGCTTAATTAATTTAAAGTTTAATTGATATGACTTGAAACAAATATTACTTACTTTTATTTTAAATATCGCAGAAAACCATTTTAACATGGAGCTGGGTGTTTTATGTGTTGACAAATTATTTCGATATAATTATGTTTGGAAACTTTTTTCTACGAATTGCATATCTGTAAAAATTACTTGACAAACATAACGTGAACCCCTTTTTTTAGATAAAGTTTGAACTACTCAGTAATCGTAAAAATTTAGTAAAATACTTAAAGTAATCAAATGTTTTATTGAATTTTAGATACTTTTGTTTAAATTTACTATAGTTACCACTCTTATTTTCTGATAATATTGTGTATGGACATCCGTATTTTTTTAAAGACTTCTTTTTTTTCTTTTTTTTTTAAAAAAAATACTGGGGTTCGCTGAATTGTTGGAGGCGTTTTCCATTTTTCGTTAGTAAATATAGTTTTTACTTAATAACAATATCACCTAACGGGCACAAATTAATACAGAATTTCAAGATTTAAAACTATAAATTATTCTAATTAAAATGACCTGGAATGACCCTGGAGCTTTTTCTCCATTGCACTTAGTGGGGAATGTCATAGTCTGTCTGGGTAACAGTAGTACTTGACCCATATGTTCAGGTACGGGTACTCCATCTGAAACTGTTTATATGACTCATTGTACCATTATGAAAAGGTTGGTAATCACAAGTAAGTACAATTCTTCTGGCTGCAAGGTCACGTGCTGTCTATATAAAGCTGTTGTTAGTCTTCGACAATTCATTATAAATCATTTTTATAGGGGTCCACTTCAAGAGATTTGCAATCCTTTATAACTGAGAAGGCATAGTGCTGTGCATCACTACCAGTCCCAGGACTTATTCCCCTGCACACATCTGGGTTGAAAGTCGGAGAGGTATTCGTGCGTAGCTTGTCTTAGGCGAGTAAACCTGGCGATGCCCATCCCTCTCCAGGTAAAAACAAAGCAAATTTGAAGGCTTGCATTATTCATGGATACATAGCCATTGTTTCCATCGGGGGAACACTCCACCCCAGGCCACTGATTTCTGCCTAGTAAACTCTTCCACCCAGCGATGCCGTGTTTTCATCACACTGGCTGCATGGAGACCAATCTGAAGATTTATTTTAGATAGCTGTTGACACCTTCAAAAAAGTTCATCCACCCTTTGACAATTTTTCTTTTTAATCCTACCGGGTGTCTAACAATCCTTCCCGCCAGTAAATTCTTGTGGGTATCGGGTCTAGTCTAACCCGGCTATTCAGCAGATAGTACTTGGTTAGATGGTACCAATAGTTTTCGTAGAGTTACCTGACATAAATTCTGCATGTAGCCATTTGCAATTATTCAAATATAAATAGATAAATAAATAAATGATGCTTCATTCATGGTTTTCTAAGCGTAACTTAGATGTGGCACAGATCATAATGTACGGGGCACCTAGTGAGGATCAAACTCACTATTCAGTCGTAATTGATCTAGTGGGATTATCTTGCTAACCATTACACTACGTCAAATTTTTCAAATGATTTTCTAAGCGTAGTTTAGATGTGGCACAAGCCCGAATGCATGAGGCACCTAGTGAGAATCGAACTCACTGCTCAGTCGTCCTGGATCTAGTGAAAATGCCTCTTCATCGAATGAATAATTTACTGAAATAATTAAACAATGCAACATCTAACATGTAGGACACAAGACTTGTAAAGAAATCTATAATTTGCAGTCTCTTAGATTCAACCTCGCCGTTTTGAATTGTCTGTTGTAGCTATCTCTTTATAAATTTGGTGGGAAGTGTTGTAGTTTGTACAAATTCCTTAGGGACACTGGTGGGGGTAGATTTTAAGACGGCGTCGTGTGTAATGCCCCAGGGTGCAAGAAAAGTGTTTGCCAAACGCCTAATTGATTTACGCGATATTAGCTTAAGTGTGGCTTACGGAATCTGGTCGGTGAAAATCGACAAAACAGGCGAACACCTATTGTTCTCTGTTAGTTAATTTAAAGAAAATATTTGTCTTTCTCTACACAAGTAGGCATTTCAAAAAGCGCACGGAAAGAATGGGTCGTTGGACGAGTACTGAAGAAATACATTTTGCCAGTAATTGGTTTTGTACTGCAAACTTTCCTTTATGGTATTTCAGAAAAAAATAAGATGTGATCCTTCCATTAGTGCAATGTGTAACTGAAAGAACGAATATGGTTTATTCCAATTAGTGCAAATCAAGTTTATTTTCCATAAGCTGTAAAATCGTAGGTAAATATACCTTGTTATTACCCAGATTATTCGTAAAAATATTCCTATCATATTATCGTACACACTGCTTACGGCCTCATCACGTTGAAACACTGGTTCCGTTAAGCAACGTCGAGGCTGGTCACTACCTAGATAAGTGACCGCTTAGGAATACCAGGTGCTGTAAGCTTGGATCTCTGGGTGTTGTTATGGATAACAGCTCGATATTGTTAAGTTCCAGAGTTCAAATTCCAGTTGGGCTCGTTATATTTACCTACGCACAGATAAGCTTAAGAAAGGTCTGAATTCACCTCTTCTCCCCCCAGCTATGGGTTAATTAGTAAAACTTGTATCGCTAAATTATTATTTATCTCCTCCCATGTTAATTTTTACAATCTAAAAATATTTTCTTGCTTTAAATAACCTGCAAACGTTTAATAAATCGTAGAAATCGAATCAGTCAATATTTCAGCTTTCTTCAGGCATATGTTGGATGACTTTCAGTAACACCTGGTATGTGGAAATATTAGACCTCCGAGCCTTGCATTCAGCTGAGAAATCATAACCTCATGCGACGGTTCGACCAGAAATTATTCATACTCATGAAAAATTTGGGATTTTTAAACAAAGTTTTCATTAAAAGAATGCTTTTTTTTTTCATATCAAATTGACATATAAAAAGAAAGAAAATGTCCAAAATGTCGGATAGTATTAATGACAAAAAATACCATATGGCTTGAATCGAATTTAATATCAATAAGTATACACTGCTCTAAGAGGAGCTGATCTGTGGGGTCATTAAGTTGTACTGGACTGCTTCTAAAAGATACCGAAGGACGTTTTGCTCTCAGTGTCACACCAGAGCATTGGAAGAACCAACTGTACAAGAGGGTAGACCTGGAAATCGTACCTCACAGAATATCAGTGGCTGACTCCGACATGTAAACAGGTAGTCAACCCAACTGCGCTTAGAGCGGAGAACAAATGGATGTTGAGAAGGTCTCTAACATGACTTCGAGAATATCTACGTTCGTAGAAATTCCCCCAAAACCAGACACCATGACGCTGATATTAACTGACTAATTCCGGATTTTCGTGTTCCTATCAGTTTTTACGACGAGGATGTGCAAGTGGTATAATGTAGAGAAATAATAATAATGAGAAATTGGAAAGCTGAGTTCGAATTCCAGTCGGGTGAGTTATATTCACTTACGCGCAATTGCCCTTGGGAAAGTTATGAATCCATTTCATTCCCCCATCTATGGGTTAAACTAGTACTTGTAGCTAAAAAAATCAATGTGACCTAACGTGACAAGCTTGCTAACACTTCGAAGTGCCCAATCGCTAGTCAGGTTATGCGTTGTTTTCCTCTGTCTTGAGAATATCACATTTTCCATAATCTCTTTCCGTATCATGTGACCTAGAAGCAGCAACTGTCTCTTCCTGATATTAAGTATAAGTGTCCTTTTTGTTCCCATTGTCTCTAATACTTCATCAGTGTTCACATGTTCGGTCCATGGTATTCTTTCCATCCTACTGTAAAAGAACATCTGTGTTGCTTCAAGTCTTTTCTTCATCTTTGAGTAGATTTTCCTGCATTCACTGCCATATAGGACTGGTATTACGTAACAGTTCAGTACTCTTTTCTTTGTTCCTAACGAATTTTTTCTTTTCTTTTTTTAATACTTTTCTTAGCTTTTAGAAGGCATCATTCGCTATCCCAGCACGGCTTCGGTTTTCAGCGTTATACTCTCCATCCTCTGTTAAAACATTTCCCAGATTACTAGTTGAAATAAATTAATTGTAGTAGCATACCTGCAGACGATAATGCGTATGTTCCCATTCACATAAATACAGTAGTAAATACTGTATGTTGGCCTGTATTTGAAGATTCGTCTCCAGCTGAGAGGATCCCCAGACGGGGCTATGTCGAAGAGCGAGGTCTCGTCTCGGGAAACAGTTACTCCACCGCGTTTTATACAGGGTCTACGGCGAATGCTTGGCCGAGACTACCGGCTCGGATACTCAACATTAAATTCGACCTTCTGCCACATCTGACCACGTGGGGCGGTTGGTAGCTACCCTGCAGTTGGAGAGTCGTCTCCAGTTGTGCTGGTCAAACTCTCTGCCCGGAGGTAGAGAGGATCCCCAGACGAGGCTATGTCTAACGGCGGGGTCTCGTCTCGTCTCGGGAAACAGCTACTCGACCCCGTTTTATACGGTGTCTACGGCGAATTTTTGGCCGAGCCTACGGGATCGAATAGCCAACATTAAATTCGGCCTTCTGTCACATCTGACCACGTGGGATGGTTAGTAGATATCCTGCAGTTAGAGATTCATTGTGGAATTCACTTCACTCACTTCTAGCAGTTGACTATTACTTCCACACGCCGCTGGAGAATCGTGTTGTTCTTGTCCTAAGCATTATCGTTCATTACCAACCTTCGTTTGATAATTCTGTTCAGTAAACCTCCTTAGGTTACAACATTTTGGTGACGAGGATTAGCCAAAATTACAACATTGATATGCAATTTCTTTTTTTAATTGATAATTAAGTAATAATTTTAAAGAAATAATTACGTTTGTCATTTTATCATGTAATAAAAGACGTTGGTTTGTTTTGTTTAAGAGCATATCAACACCTTAAGGATCATTTAATACCTAAATTTTATTTTCTTCTGAGCTATGGTATTTTTTAATCTATTAATGGCAATATTTTTTTTTTTTTTTTTTACTTTGAAAATGAATTGCTGGTAATTTTAAAGTATTTAAAAGTAATTTAAGTATTTCTATATTTTCATGTTTTGACTCCAGTTTGGTGTTCGCTATTTGCCTATAGCTGGGACCCTAACAGGTTCTAATGCGCTGGGCCAGGGTGAACCCTGGGAACAACAGCAATTAAGAGGTGGTGCCAGGAGCCTTAAAACCTCCTGATCAGAGGTCTTGCTTCCGGATGTAGTTTATCGTCATGCCCAGGACGAAATAAAAAAAAAACTTGACAGTTTTCTTACTAAAAAGGACTCGTATGTTTAGATATCGCCCCAGAAATGTGCTGGTTAACCGCTCGCATCCGAGGGTACTTGTCTATTAGGGCGACCAGACAATCCCTGTTGCAGACGCCTGCTCCGACACATTTATGTTTGTTCAACACATTCAGAGCCCACCTATGGTTTATAGTGCAGCTATGCTGATCTGACCTTAGTTACAGTTTCTGGAAAAAAGCGAATCTGGCGTGATCCACAAGCCGAATAAGGCAGGCACGCTCAAAAGCTCGGTGCTGGCACAACCATTGACTGCTCGCAGATAGTTCGATCTACCCAATTTCTATCACAACCCGTGGTACGGTTTTCAGGCACTTTTCAAAAGTGCCGTGTGCTGGGATCGCTGTACAGGCCGGTAGCATCAAGAAGTCACCTTCCTGATAAATCGATCATAATGAGAGTCTTGATGATGGTCGGAAAACGAACGGTCTATCGAGAATGCAGACAAGTAAAATGAAAGACGAATATGGCAAAGACGAATATGGCAAAGACCAAGAATAAAGAGTAAGAGAAAAGGTAATACTGATTGATTTTTAAGCGAGTCTCTCCGAGGAACACGGAGACAGGTAGACAAATCCAAGAGCAATGCAACCTCCTGTAAAATTGGTCGGTTGCATGTTGATTGGCCGAGACGATGTGTCAGATGATGTCTCCATTTTATTTCACAGCCACGCTATCATCGTGTACGAACAGTCCTCCACATCGCGTCGCCAGTCCCCTGCCTCCTCCTCCTCCTCCTCCTCAGTGGCGTTTGAATACGTATCGTGCCTGCTGGCGAGAATCTGCCAGTGGCACGCACGATCGATATGTCCGACCATGAGCCATCCATCGATCATTATTCGCCATGACAATAAATCGGTAATGATTACAAGCTGAGACGGGATCAAGCAGGGATAGTCAAAGCGTGGGGGAAGAAAGATCAGCGAAAGCCCTGTGGCCTGCTGCACGGGCGAACTTTTGAGAAGTGATCGAGCATCGTTCAACAATGCGAACGAATGAATGAGGGAGAGGTTAACAGATTATAGAAAATCCCTAATTACAAGAAGACAGAAATACAGAGTACGAACTGGACGAATATAAGTGGGGTAGGGCAGAGAATTCGGTCACTCATTAACAACTATCTATCTATCTATCTATCTATCTATCTATCTATCTATCTATCTATCTATCTATCTATCTATCTAATTCTCTTCCTTTATGTATGGATCTCTATCTGTCTATTTCAGTCTTTTCATCTATCTATCTATCTATCTATCTATCTATCTATATATATATATATATATATATATATATATATAAATCAGTCTCTTCCTATATGTAACTCAGTGTATTTCAGTCTTTTCATCTATCTATCTATCTATCTATCTATCTATCTCAGTCTCTTCATCTATGTATCTCTATTCGTCTATTTCAGTCTCATATATATATATATATATCACGATATTTTTTCAAATATATATCCCGGTTATTTAATATCACCTTATTACGTAAATCTTTCCTTGGCTGTCTATCATTTTACCTATTTACATATTTTCATATTTATCTCAGTATGTTCGTATCATTTTACCTATTTTTATATTTTCATATCAATCTCAGTATGTTCGTATCTATCTATCTATCTATCTATCTATCTATCTATCGCGCTATTTATTCTATTCATTTCGTATTTATAAGGAAGACATACAACATTGGGGCAAAATCAATGCGGAATCAGTACTGTATGGTAACCCTCAGTTTTCACCTATCAAGCTGTATTTAGTAGATCTCTTGCCAGAAACAGACAGTTAATATACAATGTTGATTCCTATGTCTACGCTTTCAATATCTACAAATGTTCTGCCTTCGATATCTGGTCTTCTCCCATAAAACTAGCTTTTTTTTAAAATGAAAATAAAAATGGAGCGTATATTTCAAATACGAGTATCCACTAGCTATAATAACGTTTTAAGTAATATATATATATATATATATAATACATACATACATACATACATATATATATATATATATATATATATATATATATATATATATATATATATATATATATATGTATGTATGTATGTATGTATGTATATGCATATTCTGTTTATAAGTTATTTATTTTTATAGATACAACAGAAAGTATATTAAATATTTATCAGACTTAATTATACTTCATATTCATATGTATATATATTTATGTATCTATGTATAAATATATGTGTGTGTGCGTGTGTGTGTGTGCGTGTGTGTGTGTGTGTGTGTGTTAATCTAAGTTATCGCAGAGAGTTGGTGTAAAGAAAATAAATCCTGCCTGTCTTAAATACAATTTTTTATATTTAAAATAGATTTTTAAAAAGGAAATTATTTTTATATTTATTTTTCATCGTTTTTTTTCTTATTAATTAAAAAAAAACACACACACACACTAATCCTCGTTTATGTTTAATATAAATTATAAATCGCGTCTATAATAAATACCATTATTCCGCGTTTATTTTAAATATATAATATACATTCCATCTATCTATTTTAAGTAAAACCCGTAATCCCAGCATTGCGTTTTCCAGATATTATGTAACGGTCAAGATCTGAAGATTGCTTTTGTGCATGAAACTCCGAGTCGTCCGTGTTACTGGTGAGAATTAATATGTATATTTTTAATATATATATATATATATATATATATATATATATATATATATATATATATATATAGAGAGATTGTCATAGGAGAATAAATGCAATCCGAAGTAGAAACAGAAAATAAGTGTTTGTGTCGAAAATATATGCTGAATTTACCACTATATTATGTTTAACGCTTCTTACTCTGCCATCCTAAACTACCATGAGATGCTTAATAGTTCTCGCTCGACCCACTTTACAAATCTGATCAAACATCAGTCTTTGTAATTCCTACTTGAGCTGAGATCCCTTTCAGCACCCCCCAACATATATATATATATATATATATATATATATATATATATATATATATATATATATATATATTCCCGCTTCTTTTCAAAAACGGAAGTAGGCGGAGCCTGGGTGCATTGAAGTGTTCACTCCGAGAGCAAGACACACATCCGGTGCCAGCAGACGCGCAACCCAACTGGGATTGAAGTGTAATGTGTGTCTACTCATTCTTCCCTCAAGAGCAGATTTGGTAAACCACTTAAAGTCGCGTAGGGCCAAGAACGACTCAAGCAAGTTGCGAGGAATTTTCCCACCTTGTCCACCACAGCATAACCAATATGTACATGTGGCTTAGTATCTAAGTCAGTTGGTGGATCGACTCGACATTCCAAAGTGCACAAAGATATATTTCAACCGGTGACCTCGAAGAATGAAGAGTTTAGTTATCATATATATTCAATAAATAAATAATTAATAAATAACAAACGACTTATCTATTATAACTTATATTATTTATAACCGAAAAATATCCTGAATTATTCCCGAATATCATGTTTGAAATATAAAATTTGTACTATGTTAGAGTTTATTAAGAACGGAAATTCGGAAAATGGATACATTTAAATTGTCGTAATATTAAAACTTATCGATTACTTATTTATTTTAAATTACTTAATTATATATTGAATTTATTTTGATTTGATCACACACACACACACACACACACACACACATATATATATATATATATATATATATATATATATTGTGTGTGTGTGTGTTTAGGCAGCATTTTCTCACTGATGCATGTTTCATCTATTTATATTTACATAAAATAAATAGACAAAACTTGTCTGTATTATTTAATGATATATATATATATATATATATATATATATATATATATATATATATATATATTATTCTAAATAATTTAGTTAATGGCGAGACATCCATCATCGCAAACAATTCAAATTGCGATGATGGATGTCTCATTTAAATCATTAACCTTTGCATTAGTTTTTGTGTGAATAATTCATGTATTTGTAAATTGATTGCACGTTTATCGTAATTTAAATAACTGATCCAAGTGCGACTTTTGGATAATAAGTGCGACATTACTGTAATTATTGAACAATATAGTTCATGCCACTTTGACAGAAAAATTTACCAGTAAAAAATTTGTTCATCACCATATTTTATATGAACGCACAACCTTTAAAAATTCAAAATCAAACTCAGCGTTGCTTCTGCGCGTTCCAAAAAACAAAAACTCATTTTCAATAGCATTTTCGGATACAACAATACATATATTTTCGTTGTCCTCTTATTACTAAGAGAAAAACAAGAACAACATCTATTCTATACCTGAAGATGTCTGTAGGAACAGACGAAAGCTTGTAGTAAAAATAAGAACTAATACGGCAGAAATTTATATAAACAAGGGTCATTTCATTCATAACGGATTCGGAGGTTTTTGTATATTATTTGAATTGTTTGCGATGATGGATGTCTAGCCATTTAAATCATTAACCTTTGCATTAGTTTTTGTGTGAATAATTCATGTATTTGTAAATTGATTGCACGTTTATCGTATATATATATATATATATATATATATATATATATATATATATATATATTAAGAAATATAAATAATATCTTACATTAATTGCGCAACTCCGAGTTTAACGCTGAAGCAATTTTCAAGTGCTGGAATCATTATATTTATTTTTATCTATATTTATATTTTGGGTCGACACCGGTTTTTAAAAAAACAATAGTTCTCGCGAGATATATTATTGTTGCGATGGAATATTATTGGAGTTAAAATATTTAAATGAATTGTAGTTTAATTTTTATATTTACCTATTCGTTTATATATATACTAGCAGTATGACCCGGCGTTGCCCGTGCTTGATTCAAAAATCTTACGACTCATACAGCAATCGCTATCACTTGACTTAAAATATTTTTGCCCTTACTTGCCTTTAAAAGAGTGCCCTTTGCCATGCTGATGTTGCTACATGCCTTACTTCTTGTCTATCTCATACTGCGGATTTTTCTAAGCTCTATACTAAACATTAAATCTGTTACGAAAAAAGAACTAAACAAAATGAACACAAAACGATCAGTTTTAAAAAAGGACTCGTAACTGGAAAAACCGAATGAAAAAAGAATGTTAACAACAAATACTTTTTCACGATCAACCCAGTTCTGCGGAATCAGAATCAACGTTGAGTTTAAGCAAGCGAATGAGCCAATTGGAGTAAAGTGCCATGCAGATTTAAATTTTTCCTACTTGTGACGAATGCAGCTATAGAATGTTTTTTTTGTTTTTTTTTTGCATGCTAGTTAACATTCGTGTCAGTCAGCTGTTGGCTCACGCGATGGCCAATAGAATCTTCCTGCCTATTCGTGGCAGCCCGCTATAAGCTCTCACTCTGGCCAGTAGAAAATGTCCGCAAACTACATGAAAACTACCGTAGAAGCATGAAAAAAATCGATTATTTCCACTATCGATGGGAGTTGGGAAATGCAACGTCGGTCTTGGCCTTCCTGCTAACTTGGAGCATGTGCATGCAAATTTTGGTGTAAATCCGTCGAAAAATTCGGCCGGGCATTTGTACACACACACACACACACACACACACACACACACACACACATCCTACCTTTTATATATATATATATATATATATATATATATATATATGTGTGTGTGTGTGTGTGTGAAAGACAGACAGACAGAGTCAGTGTTCGCTTGCACACTTATATCGCAGATGAGATACATGTTTTTTTTACAACTGGTGACAATGATCGTTGTTTTGTGTTTATTTGAAATTACAAATTTTGATTTTCAAAGAGTTCATTCCTTTTCCAATTTGGTGAAATGGTGCCAAACTGGACTTAACTCAGTAAATATCTGTGCAGTCGGCAGAGTACCTCATCGTTCGAATTATGGATTAATATTAAAGTCGGATTAATAAAATGCAAACAGATCGATTTATTGATAGGAGAACAAAAGTGATTAATGGAAAGAGAGAAAATACGAATTAACAGAAAGAAAGAAAGAAAGAAAGAAAGAAGGAAAGAAAGAAAGAAGGAAAGAACGATAGAATTTGCCATGAATTCGTTATGTTTGATACACAAGTGAAGAAAGAAAGAAAGAAAGAACGTATTAAAGAGAGAATTTTTCTATGAATTCATTATGCTTTAGACACAAAAGAAAGAATGAACCAAACAACTTTCAAATAATTCTCTGAGACACAAGTGAAAAAAAAAAGAAAGACAGCTGATGCGAAAATTATATATATATATATATATATATATATATATATATATATATATATATATATGAATATAATCAAATGAATAAATATAAATAAATGCACGTGTAAGTGTTCACTTACAAATGGTGTTAGAAAAACAGTGCTCAGTACTAAATAACAGAGCTATCAAGTATATATTCATAAAACTTAAACTTCAATGTCGATATTAATCGGTTATTCTCCGGCAAATATTATTAATCTCTCATGAATTCTGGATCTGCTCAGCTCCGCCTCTTCTCCAAGTATCTAGCTTCTGTATAAAAAAAAAAAAAAAGAAAGCAACGACACTGAACTTTTCTGTTTTTTCGATGAGCACTTTTATCGACTTATCAACATTTTTTTTCGTCGATAAAGAACTTCCTATATTTGCTGTTTATGAAAAAGATCGACATTTTCTCTGGCCTTTAAATTATTTTTCTTCTCTCCAATAAATACATGCATAAACTTTATTACAAATCAACTCACACTTCTGGAAAGAATTCTAACCTGGATCTATCACCGAATGTATTCAACATCTTTAGCAAGACTATCCCTTCTGGAGACCCGACAGGCATTTATTTTCCGTGGGTGCAATCTTAACAATGTAAGATACGCAGGAGACACTGTATTGATGGCAGAATTACATTTTCAGGTCCCCTTAGACAATGCAACAGAGCAAAGCGAGAAAAAAAAAGGACCAAACGTCAATTGAAAGAAGACAGAATGCATTATTGTCAGCAAGACGAAAAAAAACTCCCAAAATGTCAACTAGGGATTAGAGATTTGAAAAACAAACAAATACTGATGTTTAAATCTCTTGCAAGTGTTTTAACAGTGGATGGAAAATGTAACACCGAAATCCGAACAGGCACTGCAAAAGCATAAGAGGCATTTTGAAAGCTAAAGAAAGTATGAAGAAATAGGGACATTTCCGTAGAAACAAAGTGATATAATGGAATATGCATACAACTGAGTTCCCCCTCACTGGAATATGATTGGCTGGTGTCCGACATAATTACAGACGGACGTGTAGATACGACAGAGTTTAAGTCTATGACGATACCCATTGAACTACCCTATTGTCTATTCTATTGATCTACACCTATTACCTGCGACTACGACGAGTACCAATCGATTACTGCTACTGTGTACTACTTGGTTACAGTAGCCAAAACCACTTAGCTACTTCGATCAAATATATCCCTTTCCGGGACATATCACAAAGGAAAGAGAGCTAAAGGATTATGTAATATAAATCCTCCTGTATGGCAATGAATGCTGAACATTCTCCTCAAAATTGAAGAAACTTCTAAGTAATAGATATGTGTTCTACAGAAGGATGCTGAGAATGAATCCTCCTATATGGCAATGAATGCTGGACATTCTCTTCAAAATTGAAGAAACCTCTAAGTAATAGATACGTGGTTCTACAAACGGATGCTGAGAAACAAAGGAAAGAGAGCTGAAGTGTCATGTAATATAAATCCTCCTGTATGGCAATGAATGCTTGACATTCTCCTAAAAATGAAGAAAACTGTATGCAATATATATGTGGTTCTACAGAAGGATTCTGAGAATATTATGGACATAGCGTATAAACAACGAAGAAGTCTTAAGAAAAAAGTTGAAACAACAAGGACACTTTTACTAAGCATCTTCTGTATCTTGTGTTTTCGAGATAACAAAGGGAAATTAGTAAGGAAGACAAGATGGTAGGTAAGTAATGAAATAAAAAGGTTTAGTACATGAAGGTACACTTAGTAACTGACCGAATGCTAACTTTACTCAACTCCGCTTATTTACATAAATGGACGATTCCATTCATTTTATGACCTCTATGACAATAGAAACAGCTGAAATTTCTAGGACGCATAATGAGAAAGGAGGGAGTCGAGAATTCAACACTCACAAGGCATATAGGAAGGATGGAAAATGAATCAACACTGCTAAGAGTTACAAATGAAGAATGATGTGAAGAGTCATGATCGCCCACTTCCTGAGAGGACAGAACTATCTCTTTAACTATCAGGCAAAACCTGTTCGTTCTCTAATCTCTTAAATGTCAGCATGTAAATCTCTAGTAAGGATTTAACCGGATTATTTTGCATAAGTCAACAGTAAAAATACAAGTTAAGTTCTTTTTTTTTTTAATCTAAATGTGGGTTACTCAAAAATGTTTGTATATTTCATTCTTTTGCGCACGCAACGACACACACCCAACTCTGCTTTGTGTGATGTGAGTATTTACTTATAAAAGCAAGATATGACATAACTTATTACAGCAATAAAAACGAACATGACATTTTTAAATCAAGAAAAGGAAAAACACAAATGCCATTGTTGACAAAAACACGGAAACACAAAGGAAAGTAAAGTGAAAAAATGAGTTTACAAATTGTAGCTCTCCACACATCAGAACTCGATGGAGGTAAATAAATATAATTGCTGTTCACACCTATTAGAAAGGTCATGACAAATAAAATATTTGTCTCACTATATTATTGAAATGACTATATTCTTTCATAAACAGATAACACTATGTCTACACAACCAATTCTTCTTCATGAGTGCTTATTTTAATTTAATTAAAATAGTTTGCTATTGTTTTTTAATCATTTCGTCCAAACCGAGTCAATAAAGCCACTAAGACGCAAACGGTACTGAGTGTTAAAAAATTTGAGAAAATAACTATTAAGGAGTAGGAACAATAAAAAGAACGGGAATTAAGAAGACAGAATATAACGATTGACATTGCATTTAAATTTTTGTAGATCAATATTGACTGAGAAGCAAGAAACAAGCGAGAATTGCAAGAGAAGAAACTATTCCATCTAGCCATTTCAACTATAAAATGATGAGACCTTGCCGCCAATCTAGTACTGCCCTTAAATTCCTAAAGTCTAAAGTAACATAGAAAGAAGTTCAGCTGAACAAAAGCATTAAATAGAAAAGACACAGGGAAACTATGTTACAACGGTGGGAATGTGACTGAAGCCGAGATGCCATGTCAGGACCCAAAACCGTGCATATTCTTCTTTGGATTTTATCAAGAATCTCTAAATATATATCAGGAGCACCAGACCAGATTTGGCAGCAATATTGAAAGTATGGCCTTATAAATGTATACTGACGGGAAAAAATTGTCTTTCCAGGACTTATAGATGGTAGCTAGAATCCGATCTGTACAAGACAGAGTACATGTTCATTTAGAAGGCTATTGCATATTTCAGACATTTTATAAGATGTTTCGCGATGGCAGACTCTGATGTGACAGCACACTTATGGATAACATTGTAATTTAGTATGAGAGAACCGTGTCCACATATAATACAGTATATGGCATTAAGTAGGTTTCTTTTACTAATGTTCACTTAAGACAAGACCCAAGATCCACTCAAAGTATAGGGTAACTGAATAAGGTTTCTATAAGAGTAGGGAGTAAGTATATGAATATGTAGGATAGATAACCGTTTACCCTAGATTTGAAGAGGTTAAAATTGTACCTTTGTGAGTGAAACTTCTTCTTTACTAATGGAATACGAATCGAATGAAGACGAATCAACCATTTATACGTGGTATGCTGGGTTTTAGCTGTAAAGGTTTGAACGGATTGGACTAAGGAATGTAGAGAGTCTGAAAATGTGCCATGTACATAGCCATGTTTCGTCTGTAGGAAAGGAGCTTTAGTGGGAAATAATTCACTACCCACAAGGCCATGTAATTTTTTTAATCAATTCACCCTAAGCAAGGGGATAATACCAATAAGATGCAACGGGCTACTGGGATTGAACGAGAATAGGAAGACTTTAGAACGAACCAGAAACCAAATCCTAAACAAGAAACAACTGATAAACCTCTACTCCTGTGCAAAAACAACAGGGAGGAGTGTGAACCGGACGACAGAGGAAACTATCTCTTCCTATTGAGGAATAAATCAATAAATACATAAAAAGAAATATTAAATAAAATTTCAGTATTTAGGTAGAGACGTTAGAAATATAGAGTTGAAGTAGATTTTTGAAGGAAACCGAAAACCAATCCTAATCAGGAAACTAGGGATAAACCTCTACTCCAGTTCAAAAAATCGAGAAGTGTGAACCGGACGATAGGCTTTTGAATTTAAAGGCTCCTGCAGAGACAAAGCATGGCAGAAGGAGCCGCCTACTTTCTAGAGTGGTACATGGAATCGACCATTCCTCCTGCATCTTAGACGATGGATTGTAAGAGTTCCCGACAGCATCTAGTCCCAGAACATCCAATGAGGATCGTACATACTGGTAACATCTTGCAGCGTAGAATATTACTATATAGTGTTTTAAGAGCGTATAAAAAGGCAAGAAGTGAAGTTCATGAGGTTCTGAAGGTGAATCTTCCCAAAGATATAAAAGTCCTACTGTATTTTCAATAGACATCAGGTTTGCAAGTTTACGATGTTTTATCTTGACTCTGAACATCTCGCATACTGGTTATGCGTCATCCCCTTCACCATCATCATTCAGGGTGACCAGATTGTGCAGATCTTCATGGCACTTTATCTCCAGTCTTCATTGTTTTCAATCGCACCTGATAAGATCACTGTCCTCAATATTTACTGAATATGGTTTGAACGGGCGACCGGCATTCTGAGATTTTCCTGTTTTGGTGCCCACAACAGAATAATCTCATTCACATGCTTTTTTGAATGCCTTGCAAATTTTGTTGTTCTCTACCGAACGACTTGTAAGATGTCAGGTAAACGTCTATGGAGCTGCTTTACTATTTTTATCCATAGCATAACAAAAGAAGATGGTTTGAAGATAACCTGGTGTGTGCAGTATTTACCAATATTGTCTGGTGATGATCCCATGTTACGCCATTGATCACAAAATTTCTATCAACAGGTGCAGATGACAGAAGATAAAAGTGATTATTTATTTTAGTTTGAGTTCACAAGAAAAGGATTATTTCGACAGAACCAGAATAAAATCGATAAGTGAATCTGGTATTCTGAAGAGATCTGGCATAGATTGAATGATTGGTTGGTTGGTTGATCGATCGAATTATTTTAATCGATGTAAACAACGTGCAATCAGTTTCTTACTTCCACTGCTATAGAGAGACAAGCCTACGCTGGTATAAAGAGTCCAACCCTCACTAGGAGTCATACCGTTTGGATGTTCCACATGAATGAGTAAATATCTATATCGAGTTAATTTAGGAAAGGCCACCGATGTAACTACAGAGGTGGGGGGGCGGTAAATCATTAAAACGGTTCATTAAATACAATGCAAGAAATTGTCTATAGTTCTCATCGTCAGTTCTAGCGATTCCGGACATTTTCTGTTCATTCTCATAACTGTTATTTGTCTGGAGAAGTCGAGATGATGAACTCAATCTGACGTCGTATTAGGTATTATATATATATATATATATATATATATATATATATATATATATATATATATATATATAGATAGATAGATAGATAGATAGATAGATATAAACAACAAAAGATTTTTATATATATATAAACAACAACCATGATTTTTCTCGAACGCTCTGTGCTAAAAAGACGTTTCCTCGGTAGCTAAATGGTATAGTATATCAGGCTATATATATATATATATATATATATATATATATATATATATATGTATATATATACATATATATATATATATATATATATATATATATATATATATATATATATTTATGTGAAGTGTGAGCGTTCAAGCAGTCTGAAGATATCGTGAGTGTGAAACTCAGTGACAGCTATAGCCATGCTTTCATGGAATTTAACATTGGTAAGCGTTTTTGTTCGTTCTAGGCAATTTAGGCTTCGAGCACTTTGCTGAGTAGGTGAGTTTGCCATTAGGCTTTTTCTCTTTCTATTTTTTTCTAAATTGTGGTTTTTATTAAAGGTTGTATATGGATTGGTGTTTTAGGTTTTGACAAGTTGTCTAGTTGGTACCACCAACGGTTTTTGTTTTTCTTTAATATATATATATATATATATATATATATATATATATATATATATATATATATATATATATATATCAGTCAGCTGTATACCATGCGTGATGATACACGCTTAGACGACCATGTATCTTTTGATACATGACTGACGAGACTTATTTAGACCAGTTGCCATCTAAGGCAACACCGTCTGACCTGACATTTAACTGGTGGGAGAAGACGAGATTCATACCATTCTAAGGGTATTAGCACGCAAATTCTCAATCCGAGCCGCTATCCATTACTCCACCGTGCCTCCATATATATATATATATATATATATATATATATATATATATATATATATATATATATATAAGACCTATACCCACAGAAGAGGAAAAAAAGGAGACCCTTTCGGCCAACACTTTATCAAATGGAGAACTTTGCCGCGTTGAACAAAATACTCAATGACACATTTGTAAATAGCGTTTTTTTTTCTATTTTATACTCTTTTGAAAAATTTTATTTCGTTTTTGTCGTTAATTTATTTACAGTTAAAATCTATTTTGATCCTCATTGGGTACCCTATACTTTCGGTCTTGTGCTTATAGTAAATCACTATATATTCGTCAGTTCCGCTCAGAAAGCGACAGCGATATTAACTATGTCGCAATCATTTCAAAAGCTCTACTGTGCATACAGCAGATGATACCAACTACTGGAGGTTAACTTAGTTCAGGGTGTTATTTCAATTGACTGCAGATTTCACACAGTATGACACTAATTAGACACTAATTAAAATACATTTGACATTTTTACACTTACCATAATAATCGATATCAATTCACTTTGATATCAGACCGTCTGCTTTATAACGAACCTCAACTAATGTAAGGTTTTCTATAAGTAAACGAAAAATCATTACTTTATGAAAATTTAATCAATAATATTATGATAATAAAAGCAATAATATAATGCTAAGTAAACCAATAATTCTCTGTTATTAAAACCAATATGAATCTTATTCTCTGTACCGTGTCTCTTCAGGATGTTAGCGATCATGGCCCTCCACAATTTCTTGTCCCTGGTTACTTTTAGTAGTTTTTTTTCTCCCCAAACTTATGCCCTCCAGAGTTAGGCTATGCGCTGTTTTCTTCAGTCTCTCGCACCTTCAACGTGTCCTGTGTGTGTCACATTTTCCAAGTCCTCTTTCCTCATTATATGAGAAAATTCATATTGCTATGAAAACATGATCAATAATATTATAATAAAATCTATAATACTGGTATGATATGAAACTCAATACAATTATAAGAGAACCCCTATGATAATATATCAATACGATGATAATAAAATCAATGAAGCTATTATAAAAATTCAATAATACTAAGAAAATAAATACTATATGAAATATTGAAGCCTATAATAATGTTATAAAAAATCAATAAAGCTATAAGAAAATTCATATTATTATCATAATAAATTAAATCATATTTCTATAATAAAACTATGATACTATAAGAAGGTTAATAATGCTATAAAATCAATCATATTATGATAATACAATCTATAATACTATTATAGATAAATATTGATATAAGAAAATGCTTATTATTATATAAAATTAAAAATACTAAGATAATAAAGTAAATAATGCTATAAGAAAACTCACAATATCATGATAATAAAACCAATAATACCGTAATAAGAAAATCAATAATATTATAAGGAAACCACCAATAATATGCTATTACCTGAAAATGAAAAAAAAATCCTCTTTCTTTAAATATTTTATAGAATATAAAATTTCTTTAATATCTTAATTTGTTATTCACTTACCGTCAGAATTGTGTTCGACTTATACACGAGGCTCACCAGAAATTGCCGATTCCTTGACCAGAAGGAAAGATATACCAATGTCCGATATTGAATTATACACGAATCTACATCGTATATTTCATTCGAGTTGTGTTTTTTTCCTACCAGGGATTATTCCTCCCTAATTCAAAATAGTGGCGCTCCATAATCTTCCTCGATAAGGCTTGGCTATGTATATTCATTCTGTGCGTCAAGTAAACACCAATTACAATCACGATTTCAATTCCCGTGGACCGGACGCGATTATTCCATGCAGATAATCTGTTCTAATCCGTCTTTCCCTACAGAAGCCGCGGGGCGTTTCGGGTCACAGTTTAATTTACCAAGATCGGTCCATATCGTATCAGGGGAGCCAGATGTCCGCGCTGGCCTCTCGTTGTCTTCTGTTTCAAAACTGCCAACTGAGGTAATCTGCGTCGTGTCAGAGCTGACCACGGAACCCGACGTTGCTTGGCTCAAGCCGCTCTGCAATGGTTGATTCGGGGTTAGGGGGAATCAGAGAAAGAAATAATCGATACTCCTCCCATTTCTTTTTCTTTTCTTCTTCTTCTTCAAGACGTCATTTTACGTCTCTCTTTAGTCCACTCGTTCGCATATTCCATTCGTATAATGCAGCTGTGACCGGAGGTGTCGCGCAATCGTCTTTTATTGAGTGTTACGCCCATTATGGGAAAAACATTTCCTTTTAGGATATAATCATGACACTGGACATCATGGTTTTTGCTGTCAAATTCTTGCTTGAGGTCCCTTTTATTTTATTTATTTACTCTGACTGATTACATACAAAAGTAATTCTTTTCCACGTGCAGAATTCTTTCTTTAACCGACCTAACTACATTTACTGCGCTTAGCTTTGTTTCCTATCAAATCGAATAGAAGGAAATGGGAAGTAGAAAGAGTATGTTGCGCCAATCTTCAAAATGAACAAAGCCTGTCTGAATTGGAAATCAGCTTTTAAAATCGTCGTCATTACTTGAATTGCGGACACTCGTTGGTGGCACCGGAAGGAAAAACTCAACGACCTCATCTATCTATCTATCTATCTATCTATCTATCTATCTATCTATCTATTCATATACGTGTTCCATATTTCTGTTCATTTATATCTTTTAATATCTCTCCTCTCTCTCTCTCTCTCTCTCTATCTCTATCTATCTATCTATCTATCTATCTATATATATATATATATATATATATATATAATTCATCGTAACTAAATCTATTCATCTCTAGCTAAGGATACCCTCCTATAATGTGCTGTTTATCTATCTATATATTTATCGATCTATCTATCGATTATTTTATTTCCTTTGATTTCTGATGTGTACTCATTTCTTTCCGGATCCCAACAAGAGGCTTAAGGTCAGAAATGGCATCATGACATTTTCCACTGAGAGATCTTTTTAAAAATCATACATATTTTACATAGATAAAGCCCTTCGTAAGGTGTGGGCTGTACTCGTGAGAACAATCTTTTGTATTTCATTAAGGAATGGGCTTCCAGGTATTCCTTCAATGTCTAATCAATCCGAGGACTCTAACTACAACTGGAATTGTTGATGTTCTCATGTGCCACATTTTTGAGATTTTAATTTCAAGGTCCTTGTATTTTGGTAGCTTTTTGAAGATCTTCAAAGATACATTGCAGTCTGCAGGGGCTGTCATATCAATAAGGAGGCATTTTTTTTTGTTTGCGGTTTATAATAACCCAGAAGCAAATGCGTATACAATAGAAATCCAGGGAAATAATAATAATAATAATAATAATAGATAGATAGATAGATAGATAGATAGATAGATAGATAGATAGATAGCGGTATTAGAGACCACTATCTATCTATCTATCTATCTATCTATTATTTTTATTATTATTATTATTATTGTTATTATTATTAGTATTATTATTTCCTTTGATTTGTGTTCTATACTCATTTCCTTCCAGGTCCCACCCAGAGACCTAAGTTCAGAAATGTCATCATGACATTTTCACTGAACATTTTCGAACCTAAGAGCACACACATTTTACATTGATAAAGCCCTTCTTAAAATGTGATTTATACAGATGAGAACAAGTTCTTTTGTATTTCTTTAAGGCCACCAAGGATGTGTTCAATAAATCTATGAAAATATTTCCCAGTTACACCGAGGCTGCCAACTACAACTGGAATTAGTGATGTCTTCATGTGCCACATTTTTTTGATTTCCACTTCAAGATCTTTGTATTTTGGTAGTTTTTGAAGATATTATTATTATTATTATTATTATTATTATTATTATTATTATTTTCAGAATATTATGGTGTTGCTGAAATCACTGGCACTTTTCTTGATAGAACATGGCACCTAAAAGTAGAAAGTCGAGTCTTCCCTAGTGTAGATGTTACCACAGGGCATTAGAATCTTCACCTTCCAATTTCGAGCTATTTTACAAATTAGTGAAACCAGAAAGTCATACTTATACATTAAAATTCTGTCCAAACTTTGATTTCTAGACGCAAAATATAATAATATTAGTGGAACAGGAATCTCTTCTTTATGCGTTACATTTATCAAACATGGCGTCTTAAAACTGTCAAATTTGTTTCGATAAAATGTTCAATTCTAATTTCTTTCAGAACACAGGCGATTATGACTCTCCCTAGATTTCTTTACTTTTCTTATCTGTGAATTGCAATGACTTTTTAGGAAAGACAGTGGAATGTTTTCCACTTACCGAAACAGCATTCCTTATCAGTTAAAACGCTTAAAGATATCTTCCATGTTCTAAATTTCAATGATATTCCATCGAAGCCCGAGTCATTTTATCAAGGTGTCATTGAAAAAACATCTCGAACATTGGTGCAGAATTATACGTCATCCTCAAATCCTTTGAGAGCAGAATTGACACAGTTCTCGGTGCTTAATATTCGTCCTGCTTTCCTTTTTCTCCATTGTTAATAAACACCAACCATTGAGTACAAGTTTTTATGCACAGATTTCTGTATCTTCGTTCTTTGATCAATTTTCTTTTTTTCCAGTTTTCGCCTGTCCAGTTTATGAAGGGCCCAAATGTCTTTCTGCACAAATATTTATTCCTTTTGATCATATTTCCGCTGTTGACTTTCTTTTCAAAAAGTTTCCTTCTACACCTGAGGTATTTTCTGATTTTTTCGCCCGTTTCATTTTGAGCTCAGTCTTAAATATTCATCGTTTTCCATTCTCTTTATATTCTTTAGAGATAGCAGGAGTCGTGGTAAGTTGAAAGAAAGCAATGTACACCAACACAGAACGCATATTTGTCAGACCAAGATGCCAGGTATAATTTTATTAGGGCTTATCAACTATTTGCAGGTTATTTAAAGCCAGAAAATATTTTTAGAATTTAAGAATTTTTTTTTTAAGATAATAATTTTTTGTTGAAGTAAAAATATTTATTTAAAATTCTCAAAATAATGACAGGAATGCGGGTACAAAATTTGGCGCCAAAATGTGTGGGGCAACGTAACCATGGGAACGAGTCTGTTGAAGTTTTACAAGTGCCTTTATGCGATTCTCTTCTTCTCGGACCGACTGATCTGAGGAACTGATACAAATCCTTCTAGTTGGGGAGAACTGGATTCATGCCTTTCTCAAGGATATTTGCGCGTAAGTGAATATCAAGCACCCGACAGGGATTGAATCTCGGCCCTCTGATTCCCAGTTTTAACTACCTTGAAAGTAGAAACGATAGAAAACAAACTAACAAAATCGAAAAAGTATTGAAAGAGCGAAAGATGCCTTCCAAAAGTTAGACTAAGTATTAAGAAACGGGAAAATATCGTTGGAAACAATGAAATCAATGCCCAACTGCTATTTAATATTAGTAAATGCCGGAATTGCCTCATAGATCAGTTCTACAGAAGGATGCTGCGTATGTTTTAATGGAGGGGCACTTATACATAGAATCAGAAAGAGATATAAATATTGGGAACATAATGATGAAAAGAGGATTTTGGAAAATTTGACACTCATGGGCCATTTTGAAATCAAAGCAGAAGGAAAAACCTAACAAGCTTGTTTAAATTGATGTGAGATCAATGTAGAAATGATAGTAAAATGAATATACTGCTCAGAACTACAAATGTCAGGAAGATGTGGTGAGCCGTGATCGCGCATTTCCTAAAGTGAGACTGCACATAAAAGAAGAATAAGAAGTTTGTAATAATTGAGTTTACCTCAAGAACAGTGAATGATATTGGCAGATGTTATTATATTGTCAATCAGTTATGTGACATGATTGATCATGTATCCTAGGCGATCATGTATTTTTCGATATATGACAGACGAGGCAAATTTTTTTCCAGCAGTAGGTTGCCATTTCTTTCTGCGGTAGACCAGTTTCCATCCAAGGCAACTGTCCTGTTATTTACCCATAGCTGTGGGGAGAAGAAGAGGATTCATACCTTTCTCAAGGGTATTAGCACGTAAGTGAATGTAATGAATTCGACTGGAAATCGAACTCAGCTTTCCAATTCCTCAATCCATTACATCACCGTGCCACCTATATTGTAATTGAATGATATCATAGTACAAAAATAATGGAGTAGATAGGGTCACCTATCGTCCGGCTTACACTCCTCCGCGGTCTTTTGATCGGGATTTTATTGCTTGTTTCCTATTTAGTGTTGTGTTTCCGGTTGCTTCTAAAGTCTACTTCAACTCAAAACTTCTTATGACTTCACCTAAAAAAAACTGAACTTGTATTTATTATTGAATTACTTTTTCTTTTTCCAGATAGAAGTAGATAGATTCGCCTATCGCCCAGTTTACACTCCTCCCTGGTCTTTTGAACAAGGGTAGAAGTTTATCCCCTGTTTCTGAATTAGGTTTCCGATTCCTTCTAAAGTTTTTTTTTCCTCCTCTTTCATTTCTGTTGGACCCTTGTACTTTGGTGGCTTTATCGCCTTGAATGGGATGAACTGATCTATAAAAACTGAACACCGCAGTAACAGCATCGATTACGTAAATTGGTTTCCTTTCATTTTACAAGCTACATCAAAACCTGAGAGTCAACAACTCCCAAATTTAGAAACACTATCTTATAACACTTTTAATGTTGTTTGAAAAGGGAGTGAAATATTTGACCAGACACGAAATACGTACTTCGCTTTTATACAAGAGATGTCTACATTAAGATCACGTTAAAAAACTATAGAAGAAAAAATAATTTATTAAAAATATATTTATAGACAAAAGCAATTTTCCAGCGTCTACGCGCTCCCATCTGAAAAGCTAATTTCAAAAAGTCTAATAGATCGAATCTTAAAGAAATGTGGCAGCTTAAAAGGAGACAGACAGACCTACTCACAAATATACATTAATATAAAGAGGTTTGCACGGGGACTCGTTTAAATCGATGCATAGCTAAAGAAGTGTTTGAAAAATTTATTTTATATGACTAAATACAAATGAAAACTATCTTTTCTTTCTATCTATTTTCCTTTATTTCTAAGTTTCTTTTTTTTTCTTTCCTTTTTCTCTTTGTCTTTCTTTTCAACTTATTTTCTTTTTTATTTCTTTCTTATCCCTTCTGTTTTCTCTTTTTTCTTCTTATTTCTCTATTTTTCTTCCTTTCGCTTTCTATTCTATTTTTCTTTCTTTTTATCCTCACTTTATTTTTCCTTCTTTTTTCTATTTGTTTTCTACTTTGCCCTTCATTTTTACTGTCTCTCTCTTTTCTTTCTTTCTCTCTATTTTTCTCTTCGTCCTCCTCTTCTCTCTCTCTCTCTCTCTCTCTCTCTCTCTCTCTCTCTCTCTCTTCTTTCGTTTTCTGTTTTTCTTTGGGATTTTTTTTTTATCCTTTCTTCCATTTCCTTCCTTATCCTTTCTCTTTCTGTCTTTCCTTCCGCATTTTTCTCGCTTTCTTTCATTCCATTAAACAAGTGCACATTTGCACAAAAACATGTTTATGCAGACACGCACAAAAATGCTTCTCCAACGCCATGATGCCATATATACAAAACATTGTAGGGACGATATGACAAAGCAAAAACCCAAACCTTTATATCAAATATTTATTAAGAAAATACTAAATACATTTCCTTATACATCATGGCACACATTACTACTCGAAAAAAAAAGGAACGATTATATTGAATCAGTTGTTAAGTCTGCTGCTCGGGAAGTCAGTTCACTCTGTCGTGACAGACGATTTTTCTTGTCAGAATCTATTTTACAGCTAAGCAAGTCTGACATTCGTCCGTTCATCGCATATTACTGCCACATTTAGTCTGGTGCTTCTGCTATATATCTAGAGATTCTTGATAAAATCCAAATAGAATCTGCAACGTTATCAGTCCTGACTTGGCATCTCAGCTTCAATCACATTCCCTTCCCCGTGACGTAGCCCCACTCTGCCTTTTCTATGAATAATTTTATGATAATTGTTCTGATGAGCTTTCCGTTTTGCTATCTAGACGTTTAAAATTTAAGTGCGGTACTTAATTGGCGGCAAGGTCTCATAATTTTACAGGTGAAATAGCTAAATGTAACTCTATGCTAACAGTTTATTTTCTTTTGCAATTCTCGCTTGTGGGACTTTCTTCCGGCTTCATATTTTCCTATCAACTTTGATCTTCAAAAATTGTCTCTTAAATTCATGTTCTTTCATTGTTCGCTTTCACCTTTGTAATGTGTTTCTTTTTTCTCATATTCTTTCACAATCAGTAACTCTTTGCTTCTTAATGGCTATAGGGTCTTGCTCAGGATGAATTGATAAAAAAATTTCCTGCAATTTGCTTTCTATAAGTCTGCGTATTTTGGCTATTAATCTTTGATTCCCCAATACTAAATTATGGTAAAACTTTTTTTCTATTAAGATCGTCTCGCTGTATGGGTTGAATAAATCCGGTAAGAAGATGTGTCCTTGTCTTACGCTCATTTCTAATTTTGTGACCATGACCAATTCCTTTTCCATCCGTATGCAAACGGCTAATCAATAGAATTCAAGATTAAATTACTACAGGTACACGTTGTAACCTATTGAGATATACAATCTTGTCTGCAGATAGACAGACGCAAAACTCCATATATGTATGATCCTCATTGTGTAAACCCATCGAAAAATATTTAGAAACAGAGAAAAGAAGATATGTACACACTGACACTCTAGACACACAGGCTTAGAGCCATATCACCTTGAAACATCGGTTCTCTTACGATGAACGAAACCCTAAGTCCCTAGATGGGTAACTACTTGGAAATACCAGATGCTATAAGCATGGATGTGCGAATGGAGTAAGTGATAACGGCTCGTAATGGGAAATAGGAAAGACGAGTTCCAATTCCAGTCGGGTTCGTTATATTCACATACGCGCAAAATACCTTTGGGAAAGATATGAATCCACCTCTTCTCCCCCAACTATGGGTTAATTAGTAGGACCTGTATCAGTAAATCATTGTTATCTCAAAAGAAATCTTATAGTCTACCGTCCTGGGTATGACAATAAACTATGTCTGGCAGCAAGTTTTCTGATTGGGAGATTGGAGTTTTGAAAAGCGTAGAACCACTTCTTAATTGCTGTTCTTCCCAGGTCCACCCTGACCCGGAGTGGTAGTACCTGTTAGGCTTCCAGATGCGGATAACTGTTTAACCCCCCAAAACCAGGGTCAAAATACAGTGAAAGTCTAAAAATATATTTTCCTATTAAAAATACTAACAATACATTTATGAGGAAAAAATTCCCAAAATATATTTTTATAAATTATATTTCTAATGCTCCCAAGTGTTATAGTGGAATACACCTATTCTATAGTTAATAGACTCTCCCAACTATAATAAGTAGGAGTAGTAAGAGTAACAAGTCCACAACATTAATTTGGCGACGAGGATGAGATCAAATTAATGTTGTGGAGTGATTTCAACAGTGGAGGCTTGTATTTGTACTAAGTCGGTCCTAAAATAGGTTCGACGTGCAAAACGTTAGGAACTTGATATAATAGAGTAATCTAGTTGTGGTCGCTGATATTTCAGTATTCGACTAACTGTCGTCCGGCACCGACTCACTGAGCGACAGATTTGTTACTCTTACTACTCCTACTTATTATAGGTGGGGGAGTCTATTAACTATAGAATAGGTGTGTTCCACTATAACACCAAGGAAATTAAATTTCGGCTTTAAATGATCCATGAGGAGTTAATATAACACTAAAAAACAAACCTTTTTACAGTTTAAAAATATTTTCTGTTTTTAAATAACATGCAACAGGTTGATAAGCTGTAAAAAACAAATCAATCAATTTGGACACGCACACAGTCATGTAATTCTGTACACAGAATCAGGTAAATACAAAATTATTAAATTCACACGTCGAGTTCCCTTAAGGCGCGAAATCTTGAAAATTCTCTTCGAAGATTATATTAATAACATTTGGCAGATAAAAAAAAAATAATCTAGAGTCATACTGAAACTTCACGTGACGTCCGCCACTGAAAAGATGAAGAGAAAATGAAAGGCAAATCTGCCGCTCCTCAATTCAAAGATTACATGTTCATCATGGATCAGTAATAATCGCGTACCTTGGGCAAAACTCTAGATTCCATATAACACGTGCTTGTCTAAGTCAATCTTTAAGTCAGACTTAAACTAGAAAGGAGTAAGTTACTTGATGCAGTGCCATTTCCGGCCATATCTCGTCGAAACATCAATTCTCGTAACATCACCGAAGTTAAGCAACGTTAACCCTGGTCAGTACCTAGATGGGTGACCGCTTGGAAATGCCAGGTGCTGTAAGTTTGTACGCATGTTAGTTATGTGCCTGCGTGATACACGCTTAGGCAATCATGTATCTTTCGATACATGACTGACGAGGCAGATCTTTCCCCGCATTAGGCTGCCATGTCTTTCTGCGGTAAACCAGCTGCCATCCAAGTCTATAGAACCCGGTCTGTCCTGCTATTTACCCATATCTGGGGGGAGAAGAAGAAGAGGATTCATAACTTTCCCAAGGGTATTAGCATGTAAGTGAATGTAATGGATTCGACTGGAATTCGAACCCCAAGTGTTACGTAATATCACTCCTATATGCCAATGACAATCTCCTATCACCACTGCTGAAACGAATAACCCAACGTTTAACAGTGCTTACATCCACTGTTCGTTCTCCGTAAACGTTCTACAAGCGTCGGTGAATTTCAGAAAATACATTTTTTCCGCATGGAAGACTTCAATAACACGCGTCACTTTCATACGCACTTTCATGTCAGAAGTCTTTTTGACAGACCGACGTTTATTTTCTATCTGTAACAAGACCAAATAAATGAAGAGTTATCAACAGGCAGATACAAACTCTATTGAAATACAACCCAGACTCGCATCTATACACTAGGCTCGCGTAATAAAACAGGAGGCCTTACATTCGGAGTGTCCTGCATAGAGTTTGTTTATTGTCTTATTTAAATTTAAGGGAACCAGTATCATACATAAGACTTTATAACATCTCCATCGATATCGTACCATTTAACTACAATCACCATATGTAATCCCTTATAGACAAAAATTCTATTTGCCCAGGAGAGGCGACTGCGATAGATATTTCTGTCACAGATGGAAAATGGCTGGATTTTCTCTGTCGCTCGTCCGTTGCATCTCTTTCGATTATTTGAAGCGATTAATCGGACAAGCACCGGGATTTTTTTTAAATTCTTTTGTATAGATGAAGAAAAAGACTATTAACATTTTTAAATGTCTATCTAATCGAAGAAAGAAAAGGATTTATCTTCTATTTTCTTTTTTTTCTGTTCGTTGTTTGATCTTAGAAAAGATAAAGACAGGGATTTGATATCTGTCTATATTTCTGAGATGAAATATTGTAATTATTTACAGTATTTATATTGTTTGGACTATTGTCCTCACCTTTATTGTCATATTCCCGACATTTCGACCGTTATACGCACCAGCCTTCTTCATGAAGAAAAAATATTTTCTGGCTTTAAACAACCTGCAAAAGGTTGATAGGCTGCAAAAACAAATCATTCCACACTCCACACTTTCCATGAAAACTATTGTCCTTATCTTTGTTGTTGTTATTCCAATAACTTAGTGGATTAAAGCGTTCGTTTATGAATTTGATGATTTATTAATTGTGAGTTCAATCCCTGAGCCGGGCAGTGTGTGTATTTGGACTCAGTGAAAACGGTGTGAGCAGTACTAATACTAAGAAGTAGACGTGATATCCCTAGACGTGGGCAGTGGAACGAGAACAGTTCAGAACTCCCTGTAGTCTCCCTGAATCGGCATATATCTGATGAAGGCCGGAAGCCACAACGACTGAATCGTTGTGATAACAACAACAAATATAGCGACAATAGTCTGCATGTGAATAGCGTAAATAAAGAATAGGAAGTTACGGAGAGCCATGAACGCGCACATCATTGACAGACACGGTACATATAAGAAGAATATTTTATATGAAATCAGCTTGACTCGGACATTTTACTCTTTGTATTGTTCTTCGAGATCTTAACTAAGTTAAAGAAAAGAAAGAATGAACCATGAAGAAAAAAGGTAATAAAAGATGGAATCTACTTCGTCAAGAAAGCGTTTCGAATAGCCGCAGAGAACCATTAGTAACCAAAAATGCTCTGTCTCAAATTTCCACTTGCACTTACGCAAATCGTGAGCACACAGAAAAATGTGCACCTGTGTTTTATAGATTACACAAAGGCATTCAACAATGTATGCGCAAAAAACCCTGTTAGAGCTGCTCAGAAACCTTGACATATTCAGGAAAGATATTAGAATAATCAAAAATCTCTACTGGCAGCAAACGGCCTGCATACGAATAAAAAATGATTCTAGCAGATATACAAAAATAGGAAGAAGTGTAAGGCAAGGATGTGTCTTCTCACCAGACTTATTCAACCTATACAGTGAGGCACTTCTGAAAGAACTAGAAATCCTACCAGAATTCATCATTGGTGGCCAAAATCTTAATAACATAAGATATGCAAATGACACAGTACTGATAGCAGATACAGAAAAGAAACTACAAAACCTCCTACTGAAGGTAGTGAAGGAGAGCAAGAAGAAGGGACTAAGTATAAATTACAAGACAGAATGCATGGTCATCAGCAAAAAGATGAGCTCAAAATGAAATTTACAGGTTAGGGACACTAAAATCAAGCAGGTACAGAAATTTCAATATCAGAGAAGTGTTCTAACAAGACGGAAAGTGTGACACTAAGATTTGAAAAAGTATTGGGATGGCCAAAGATGCATTTCAAAAGCTAAGCAAAGTATTATAAGACCGGAAAATTTCATTGGAAACAAAGTAAAAGAGTATTGAACTGTTATGTGATATCTGTCCTCCTGTATGGCAGCAATTGCTGGATAATCTCTTCAAAGATGAAGAAGAGACTCGAGGCAACAGAGGTATGGTTTTACAGAAGGATGCCAATGATACCATGACGGAAAATGAGAGCAACGATAAGGTTTTGGAGAGGATGCAAACAAAAAGGAAACTCATATTTAACATCAGGAAGAAGCAGCTGAAATTTCTGGTACACGTAATGAGAAAGGAGGGCTTGGAAAATCTGATACTCACAGGGTTGATAAAGGGAAAGAAAGACAAGGGGAAGCAACGCGTAACATACTTAACTGGTTTAAGCAAGTGAATATCAGAACAGGATCGAAGCTTATTGAGAGCGACAAAGGACAGGAGGAAATGGAGAGCCATGATCGCCTACGTCCTGAAGGGACACGGCGCATAAAAGAAGTCCACGCAGAGACGCGGTCGGGTGGCGCGTGCGACAAGACGCCCACGTTGTCTAATTGTGGAGTCTTTTCAACACGCGGAAACTCTAACGAAGGTATGCTGGGAAGAGAATGTGTTTTCCGTATCTTCATCAAGAAGAGACTTTTCTATACAGGGGAGGCAAAAGTAGATATATATTAATTATACCAGTTTTTTTTCTTTATATGCTGTATCCCCTCAGGACGTAAGCGATCATGGCCCTCCACAGTTTCCTGTTCTTTGTAGCTCTTAATAAATTTTGTCTCCTTGTTATTTCCCTTAAACCTTGTTTTGCCATCCATTTGTATGTTATGCGTAGTTTTCCTTTGTCCCTCGTGTCGTGAATGAATCCCGTGGGTATTAGATTTTCCAAGTTCTCTTTCCTCATTATGTGTCTTAGAAATGTCAACTGTTTCTTCCTGATGTTAAGTATAAGTTTCCTTTTTGTTTCCATTTTCTCTAAAATTTCGTCGTTACTGATATATTTGGTCCAGGGTATCCTCAGCATCCTTCTGTAGAACCACATTGCTATCTGTATTATAATTCTGGTTCTAGGATTCATTTAATGCGAGAATTCAGTTATTTCCTTAAAATCATTTATAATAGTTTTATTTTGATAATTTTTATTATACTACATTTATTATCATTTTTATTTTTTAATAATAATAATTGTTTTGCAGGTAAAGAGATGTGTGTGAATAACGGGGGGGGAAACAGTTTGATTATTTGAGGGATCGATATGTTTATAATTGGTTTGTTTATTATTGATACAACCATTCGCCCTTGCATGGAGTATTGCTGCCATATATGGTCTGGAGCTCCTTCTAATTGTCTCAAGGTCCTTGATAAAATCCAAAGACAGATACGCAATGTAATCGGCCCTGATCTGGCATCACCTCTGCAGCCGCTCTCTCACAGACGTGCCGTTGCATCCCTCTGCCTTTTTTACAAATACTTTCACGGTAACTGCTACGATGAGCTGCTTTCGCTGGTTCACAGACTTCATGAATTTAAGCGAACAACTAGGCTGGCATCTCGTTCTCACCCTTTCACTGTCGAAACTGTTAAATGTAGCCGTCTCTTCTACTCCAATAGCTTCATGTCTCGCACTTCTCGCCTGTGGAACTCTCTCCCCGTTTCTTGTTTCCCTGATAGCTATAATTTCAACTATTCAAATGTAATGTCAATCGATGTCTCCAGATGCCCTGGTCTATCCCCTATCCTTCTCTTCATCCTTTCCTCTATCACTCCTATTTGCTCTCGCTCCAACTCTCTGTAACCCCTTGCGTGCTAGTGGCTTCCCGCTTTGCTTGGGGTTGAATGCTTAAGAAAAAATTATTGTATAATCAATAAAACACGTTTTGCGCACACGTTGATTTTCATTACTGTATACCTACATTTGCACCACCACTGTACTAAATGCAAAATGTGAAATGCGACATCTGCTTTTGTTAATATTATACGACGTTTCAGAACACAACGTCGATCCTCAAGCATTTGACGTTTTTTTTTTTTTTTGTTAATGCTGGTCCTTTTCTTATTATCTTTTCTCCTTTTCCATTTTCCCTTCCTTCCTTCTTTCTCTCTCTCTCTCTCTCTCTCTCTCTCTCTCTGCCTTTATCTATCCATATACCTCCCCTTTATCTATCTATCACTCTCTTTCCTCCTTTACCAAGTCTACTCGACCAGCAGTCAGTCTCTCTTTTCCGCTTTTTACGTACTGACTCACTCTTTGACTGGGTTAATTCTCTCTATTACTCATTCTTTCATTCATATATATATATATATATATATATATATATATATATATATATATATATATATATATATATAATATATATTAATATAAAAATATATATTAATATAAAATATATATATTAATATAAAAAAGTAATAATCCGTGCCTGATGAGTTGATAGAACAACAAAACTTGCACTTCGAAGGTAGGTGTATATATATATATATATTTATTTATTATTAAAGTGAAAGAGGTTATAGTAGTTACAACGAAAGAAAAGTGTGTACTTCTTAGCTCTGTCTAACCACATTCAACACTGTTTTGTTTACACCTTATATTAAATTGAGTAAATATTTATTTTTATACCTGTATCTGCACGCTAACACACGTATATGCGGTTTTCTAATATCTAGTTATTTGATTTATCCACATTAATACACACACACACATATATATATATATATATATATATATATATATATATATATATATATATATATATATATATATATATATATATATATATATATATATCCTTCCTTCTGTTTCTCTGTCTTTGACTCATTTTTATTATATTTTCTTTTTCACTCATTGTTCACGGTTTCCCCTCTCATTCACTCAAGAGTTCTTTCTCACATTCATTTTTCCTTAATCAGTAATTCACATGTCATCCCTCTCAATGGCCACTCTCTTTCTTTCTCTCTCTCTCTCTCTCTCTCTCTTTCTCTCTCTCTCTCTCTCTCACTTTCTCGCTTCTTGTTTCGCTCAAACCTTTCTCCAGCCTTACACCCTCTTCATACACATTCTCTTTCTTCCACTCTTGATATCTTCCTCTCTATCACTCTCTTTCCAAAGTATTTTTTGATCAGATAAAATTATAATATAAACATTTGAGTTGTCATGGAACAGTCATTGCCGGCACCAGATTTAATATAATGCAGAGATCTGGAACGGTCAATGAATATCTTCGGTCGAGTCACCTAAGATCTAAAAAACACGATATGTCTCGCTTTTTTTATGGGTGATAGCTGTTCTTTTTTCATTTGATCGTAGGATACAGAAATGATTACAGCTCGAACAACAAATCTTGACAAAACCCAACGAGGAATATGCAATATTATCGGTCTTCATCTGACATCTCGGCTTCAACCTGCCGTAATGTAGCCTTCTTGTGCCTTTTCTACAAATATTTTCATGACAATTATTCTGATGAGCTTTCCTCTTTTGTACTTCGACTTCATGAATTTAAGCGCAGTACTAGATTGGCAAGTAGGTCCCAACATTTTACTGTTTAAATCGTTAGATGTGATGTTTAACTTCTAATAGTTGATCTCTCGCATTTCTCGCCAGTGTAATTCTCTTCTGGTTTCTTGCTTTCCTGACAAACAGTGGTAAAAAATAACTAATGATTAATTGTAACGCCTTTGAAACGAAACTGCTCTCTATTAATAATTTTAAAAACCGGTTTTGCCTTCCATCAGTATGACTGATGCTAACCTCCATGGATATCTTTTGGGTCCCACGATTTACGAAGACATCAAGTGGATTCATTATATTGAATCAATTCCTAAGTCTGCTAGAAATTTTTTATCAACAAAATTTATCCTTCACACTAAGGCTACTATTCGTCTGTGTATCGAATATTGCTCACACGTGTAGTTTGGTACTTCTACTATGTCTCTAGAAATTCTTAACAAAATCCGAAGAAGAATCGGCAACGTTATCGGTCTTGAAATGGCATCTCGGCTTCAATCCCTTTACCTCTGCTGTAATGTAACTTCTGTTTGATCTTCTATAAATATTTTCTCGGTAATTGTTCCGTTGAGCTTTTCACGTTGATAGCATGACTTCACGAATTTAAGCGCAGTAATAGAATGTTCAGATGTGTGTTGTGATGTCATTGGTGTATCGGCTCCGAATGTGAAATCAGAGAGACGCATTCGAATTCCAGTCGGTTCGTTACATTCAATTACGCGCAAACACCCTTAGGAAACGTATGAATCAATCTATTCTCAACCAAGCTCTGAGTTAAATAGCAAGAAAGATAGATTCCTGTAGTTTGGGTCGGCAACAAGCCTACGGCAGAAAGGAATGGCAACCTATTGCGGTAAAATCTTCTGCCCAAGCTTTTATCACGTATGGCACCTAATTATCTGACTAGATTGGCAGCTAGGTCTCATAATTTCATTTTTGTAATTATTAGTTGTAGCTGTAGCTGCTGATAGTTTTCTATTTTTTTCTGCCTGTACTTCTCGCCTGTGGAACTATCATTTGGCTTTCCTCTCATAAACGATTTTCAAGAGTTTAAATACCACTTCAAACGTCATTTTCTGTCTTCTTGAAACCTGTTCTTTAATTGTCCTTTCTAGGGTGATTTCATAATCAGTAATCACTTGTTTCGTAATGTCTTTATCACCTTGCTTGGAGAGAGAATATATATATATATATATATATATATATATATATATATATATATATATATATATATATATATATATACTAATTTATAATATATATTCATACTAAAGGCCCCTTTAAGACGATTCTCAAGTATTGAAAAAAAATTTATTTAAAAAAAAATCTTGAGATTCTTTCCAATTAACCTTTTATTAAGTATATCTCTTTTTGTATGATTCAATGTATCTTGATTGTATTCATAACTGGATTTTAGCAAATAGTGACACGTCTTTAAAAAATGGTAATTCATCCAGACAGGATTAAATAACGCACCTACCCATAACCTACAGTCTATACTTGTAGAATGTATACAACATAAAATGTCTTAAAATAATTGTTTTGTCCATTTCATTATATATATATATATATATATATATATATATATATATATATATATATATATATATATATATATAAAACTTAAGAACGTTCTATAAATCAAGTAAGCTTCATGTAGAGTAACTGGCCATGGTTAAATGTAAATCGTAGAAATGCCCATGAAACAAAATTGACAAAGTTTGCAATAAACAATAACAGAAAAGAATAGGGCAAAAATATTAAGAATTAAACAATATATGCAAGACAAAAGTAGGCAAAGCAACAGTAATGAGGCAAAAAGTTCAGACTAACAATGGTGTTAAAACACAAAAGGGATACAGACCAGTGATCACAGCATTCTCACTTCAAGACAAGAACGAACAAGAATATGACAGATTAGACTGAGAATTGGTCTATCTTATTAGCTAGGAAGAAATCCCAGCATGCATCTGTGTTTTGTCTATAAATTTGGGGAGGGGGAAGTTTTTGTAGTCATTCCTAAAGAATTGGAACCAACACTTTATAATAAATCATTTTATTTCATTTCATAGAGAAATAATTTCTCTTTATATTAATATTTGAACTTATTTCATATGCTATTGTAAAATGTGAATGTGTATAAAATATTTTCGTGGGAATAAAATATCTATTTGTAGCTTCATCATTTTGTAAGATTTGAAAAGAGAGAATAAAAAAAAAGAGGTTTCATTGTTTCAAGTCACTGAGGACAATATATTCTTATTTCGAATCATTTTGACCATTTCTACCAAACTGGGTTTATTTCCAAACAGCACGCGCCTGAAATCTCCTGCTACTCGAAATCCAAGAAAGAGACACACGATCGTGACTATTGATTCGTAAGTCTGACAATCGTTATATACTGGCTCGTTTTACATGCCTTTCAAAATGGTCAAAGCCACATTTATCAGCATTGTCTTCATTCAACCGCATGTTGAGACTTTCATAAGGATGACATAGATGCAGCCAACCTCGTTCAGAAATATCTAAACAGTCACCTGTAAACTACCGCTTTCATACACCGGGGGTTAAAGGTCATTTCGGGCGAATGAAGCCTGTAAGTCTTAGCAAGGACCATCTTTCTTCCAAACCTCGTAGACCGGTGCTGCAGATTCACAATGAACTTTACGAAATAATAGAAACCGCATCACTTGAGAACTCTTAACAGCCGTAACTAAAATGGATAGTAAATGAAACTCAAAGAGAAAATAATGATATCATTAAGACACTACTTCAAACAAAAGTATAGGAAGAAAACCTTGACCAGTAAAAGAAAAAGCGATAACAGCGGACTTGAAAAACATATTTCAATGAAAATTGTTAAAATAGAAAAATCTTATAAATTTCTAACGAAACTAGCACTGGCTGCTCGGTCAGTGAATGCCAAATATTTCCTTGTAAGGAAACGGCTATTATTACCATTAGCTTTACCATTTTAGCTCTTTGCAAAACGACTTTGCGGAATATATTCCATTATTAACTCCTCACACCCAATTATGTGTGCCTGGTTCTTGTAGGCTGTTATCAAAGTTATTCAAAGATTGTTCGAGAATCATATAGCATATTAATTGTGAACTCAATCCCTGGGCCGGGTAGTACAGATTCAGTGTGAACAGTGTGAGTAGCAACTGAGCAGTACTAAATGAGATCTCACTAGACGTGAACAACAAGACGAGAACAACGTACACTCGTAAAGTGAATGAAGGTTTCATTTCAAAATCCCTGAATGACCCGGATCGAAAGACACCTGAAGTAGGCCGGATGACAAAACGGCCGAATTGTTGTGATAACAAAAAAGAGGAAATTAGTCCAAATGTAAATAATAAATTCAGTAAATAACAAATTTGGCGGTTATTGTGTAAGGCTAACAAGGAAGCTAAGCTTGTAGGTGGTTGCTAGGATTTTCTTCATTTCTAAAGACAAGATTCGTGCCAACAAGCTAAAAATCCACTCTTTTAGTTTTATATCAGATTAGCGTGAGCTTCGCAAATGCCTTCACAATGATAACTGCTAACCTTAACTTTGTCAGGCACAAACTGTAAATGGGATAAGAATGTTGTGCTGCGCCAAGTGTAGACAGTGCATGTGCAATGAAAAGATTTTATCAGGGCTTGAACACTGTGTACTGGACCGGTAGTGAATATTTAACAATCTCAATCAATACATAGATAACAAGCACATGCACAAATACACAGACACGCACACACACACATATATATATATATATATATATATATATATATATATATATATATATATATATATATATATATATATATAATTTATACAAGGTTTGTCCTTAGCTAATTCATGTTACCTTCAGCATCCCGACTCGAAAGTTTTGTAGACGGACACACTGGAAACCACTCCGTCATTTTGTCAAGGGGTATCAGCAATTAGCTGTTTATATTTTCGTTTTTTTTTTTTTTTTTATGCACTTTTCAAGTTTTTTTTTATTTTTTAGTGTGTATATATATATATATATATATATATATATATATATATATATATATATATATATATATAAGGCTAACAGCAATACGCACGCACACAAGGACAGGAAGACATCTCTCATCAACACATCTATCATCACCACCTCTCATACAAATCCTAATGGTTTTATTAACACTAAGGGAGAAATTCACTTTTGCCATCAGTCCAGAAAGAAGTCCAAGGCTCACTGAAAACGAACAATGAGGCATTAAAGGAAAATTTATTCCATTTAAAAATTTATTCCTTTTATTTGCCTAAAGAAGGTCACGAGACCAGAAACACGTGTAGCAGATATATGAAGAATATAATATAATATATATACTAAAACATATCCACATTAGAACGAAAAACATTTGCGGTTTCTCTCTTTTTAAAATATATATTTTTCTTTGGTTGAAACAACTTTTTTCTTATATATATATATATATATATATAGAGAGAGAGAGAGAGAGAGAGAGAGAGAGAGAGAGAGGTGAGACAGACAGACAGACAGACAGACAGAGAAAGAGTGTTGACATAGGAATCAACAATGCATGGTGACTGCCAGTTTCAAACCCCATTGTGACCTTCAGACTTGATCTGAAGCTAGCATAAATCTGAGTCACCATTTTGTGTTGGTTTCTATGTACAGACTGACTATATTTCTGAAAGGGCTATCTCCAATAGTAAGCAAACTTCCTTTTAAACAATATATATATATATATATATATATATATATATATATATAGGCGCAGCGTAGGAAAAGGAAAGAAGCAAAAGATTAAAGAATATCTAAAAAAAAAGGAAAAAAAAGAGACGAAGAAAATGAAAAGAATCAAAATTGTTGCGAAACATGAAAATTCGAACAGAAAAAAGAAAGTGAAGAAAGAAAAGAAAGGAACGAATGAAAAACGGAAGAAATATTCATCATTCACGAATTAATATCTCAACTTTTTCAAGTGAATCACCTCCGTGCGCATAAAATGAGTTCAGCAATACATGCGATTGCGTCCACCAATGAAATATCTTAAAAATCAAGAAAAAAAAAGATTGCAAGAGAAGAAAAATAAATAAATATATATTTTTGACGCAAGCTCACGAAATTGATTCAAACCATCAAAGCTACAGAAAGAATTGCCAGTAGGAAAGGAGCGGGCCAACGCAATATACGACTATAATAAGATCAAGTTGAATTTGTATTCAGTGGAAAATCTTTGGGGAAATCAGAGAAATTGCCACCGAATATGATTCAGTCACTCGTCAAAGAACCACGCAGGTTTTAATTATTAAATACAAATTCAAATTTTCGCAAATTTACTTCCTACTCTATCATCATGGCGAGTTTAAAAATTATTGGAATCACTTAGGTCTTCTTTTCTAAGCAGAAGACTGCTATCTAAAAAAAAAAAAAAAATTGATGTTATTTGCAGTCGCATTGGAAAAAAAAAGATTCGTTTTTCTTTAAAGAATTACGTCTTTAACTCGATTGTGAAAACATGGAATTCATTTTTCTGACGTATGCAACCAGTTTTTTTCCAAATCTTATGCAATATTTAGATAATATGCAAACAACAAAATTCTTTCCTTAATTTCACACACACACACACACACACACACACACACACACACACACACATATATATATATATATATATATATATATATATATATATATATATATATATATATATATGGTTAGAACCTTCGCTTTCTGGTCATGAGACCCAGGTTCGAATCACATTATGGTTTATTTGTTGGGAGGAGACTGCTTGATATTATCGGTTCGGCGGGGGTCGATCCCAGCGTACGGCAACTTTGGAAATTGCTTGAAAATCAGTGAGTGAAATTGAGTAGACGGTACTCTTTGGGGAGCCGTCGATGGTTGAGCTAGCATAAAATCACGAGTCATCGTGATCGAGGGTTTGATCGTGTTATTGATCACTCAAGATAACACGCTTTCTCCCAGAAACTGTAACTAAGATCTGCTCAGCATAGTTTTGCAGGTGGGCTCTGTGGGCGTTGAACAATCACAAATATGCCCGAGCAGGTGTCTGTAACAGAGATTAACTAGCCGCTCTAGTAGACAGCATCTTCAGATACGAGTGGCCAGCCATATATGTATTTTTCTGAGAGTGAAGTTGACATCATCATGAAGTCTTGCAACAACAACTTTGACATTTCAATGGGTTCTTTGGATTCTGCTGAAGCTTCTGATCTGGTTGGATTATTTCTTTTGTATAATTTAAGTGCCTTCGATTGTCTAGATTCAGATAGTGTAGGATTGTATAGAGATGATGGATTATTAGTTGTTAAAAACTCCACTAAAATTAAGATATACCGTATTAGGAAAATGATCCATAGGATATTTAAGGATTTAGGTCTTAGGACAATAGTTACAACTAATGTTAGACAGGTGGATTTTCTAGATGTCACCCTAGACCTTGCTAACAACACTTTCCAACCATATGTGAAGGTTAATCCCAACCCAATATACATGCATCTAAATTCCAACCATTCCCCTTCAGTTATCAAACACATACCCTCTTCCATTGGATTTAGAATTAGCGCTAACTCTTATAACAAGGATGTTTTTAATAAACATCGTGATTTTTACAATTCTGCACTCAAAAATAGTGGATACAAAAATACCACTATTCAATATAAAAACCCTGTTAATTGCAACCATAATAAGAAAAGAAGATCTAGAAAGATCATTTGGTTCACTCTCCCTTTCAATATAATGGTTAAAACTAAATTAGGGCATATATTTCTAAACCTCATCAAGAAACATTTCCCCAACCCCGAAACTAACCCACTTAGTAAAATATTTAATCCTAATACCCTTAAATTAAGCTATAGTTGTGCTGATAACCTGGAGAAGATAATTAAAAAACATAACAACATAGTCTTTAACAAGTATAGGGATTCAAAAGGCTTGACTACTCAACAGGTTACTAACTGCAATACTAAATATAATAACACAAATAACAACTTATGTAATTGTAGGAATCCGAATAATTGTCCACTACAAATAACTGTGGGATTACTTCTGTAGTCTATCTTAGTACTATTTCAACAATTGAAAATCCAAATATAAAGAAATTTTACATTGGTAGCACCATGAAAACATTCAAGAAATGCTCGCGGGGGCATATGCAATCCTTTAATCACAGTAAATATAGGTACATGACTTCATTATCCAAGTATTTTTGGAATCTAAAAGAAAAGAACAAAACACCTACGGTTAAGAAAGCTCGGACATGTAACTCCCTATATGCCCCATGTTACCTATGCCTTAACGAAAAATTTGAAATTATTAGATTTAAAAACAAGATATGAACTTATATAATTGTAAACACCATTATAAATAAAGATATGAACTTATATAATTGTAAACACCGTTATAAATTTAACTTAATGTAGGGGTTGTATACTTTAAATGATAATGATATGTCGCTGTAATTTTAACATTAGTATTTTTATTGCACGATGGTCATACTGACGATATAAATGTGTATTGTTTACCTACATAGTGTTATTAGTGTTGGTGTATATGTGTATATATTTATTTATGTGTAGGTTAGCGTTTTTGCACTGAGGAATGTGTAGGTT
>CAHIKZ030001691.1:2655000-2680000 GCA_903632075.3 Acanthosepion pharaonis
GCCTAAATCGTGCAACAGTAAAATTTTTCAATTTTTAGATTAAGCTTGGAACAGTTGTATCTTAGAAATGATTAAAGATATTTTACTGGAATTTTTATAACACTATTAGACTCTACTTTGAACAATAAGCGTGTATTTAGTTCTGTTGCAGCCTGATCCGGTTTTCCTCTTTTCTGTACCCTTTTTTTAAACTTATTCACCATTCCCTCGATGGTTCAGAGTATGAATGATGCTTATCTGAATGATATTTTTCGTTTCACCATTGCTCAGTTGAGAAGATATAGTTGGGCTGACCCTGAACGATTTTAACCTGTTCTCTTTCAGCTGAATAACTCAAAGGATTTTTCAGTGATTCTTACAGCAAATAGTGTCAAGATGGCTAAACGACTTATCTGAAAACTTGGAAAAAAGAAACGCAATTAGTTCTTTTAGATATTAAACAATTTGTGGGATGGACAATTATCCCGTGCTGTTAAACGATTTGGACAATTTTGCTGTTACGCCCGGTATATATATATATATATATATATATATATATATATATATATATATATATATATATATATATATATATATATTGAACAATAACAAATATTAAAAGTTAAAATCTTCTGACACACTGGGTTTGTATATTAATATTCTTTCGTTTTTATTATTATTTCATTTAGATTCCTCGACTATTTTCGGCCAACATGGCCATCATCAGGAGAAAAAAATGTTCTGCTTGCTGTTAGCAGTGAACTACAGAAATGAATGTCTTGATGGAGAAAATGAACTTTTGTCTGTAGTTTTCATTTGTTTTATTTTATTTTATTTTTTTAACATGAATTTTGGTCAGTCCTTGTATGGGCCAGACAGTCTCTTTTACGTTGTTATTTGAGATACGAGCTGGACAGATTCATGCTGCTCTGAATTCCCTTGGTCATTTTGACAGCTATTGACATTTATATATACATACATACATATATATATATATATATATATATATATATATATATATATATATATATATATATATATACCTCTCCTGTCCAATTCCAATATAAATAAGATAGTTGCAGTAATCCACCTGATGAGATCATAAGATCGAAACATGGGTCGGAAAGGTACTGTTCGATATTACTATATTTATTGCATAGCTCTGTTGGGAACCCACTTCTTTATTGAATGTCTAACACTGAGCACTTTTATTTGTGCTTTCTTAGGCGTGGCCTCCTTACAGACTATTTTTGCAAATATATATTCATTTATTTACTTGCAAATTTTTACATCTTTTAAAAGTTGCCGATTTGGAGCCTTTTTTTGAAAAAGGCTTTTTTTTAAAAAAGGCTTTTTTTTTTTAAAAAGGCTTTTTTTTAAATAAAAGGTTTTTTTTTTTTGAAGAAGGCTTTTTTTGTTGCGCCAGCAGGTGATCATAAATTAGTATAGGATATTTTAGCATCTTTTTACTCATTTTGGTTCTTATTTTCAGTTCTAACGCTTTCGGCCAATCTCTGAAACAAAATATAGCCATACTGGTAGGTAAGACTTTCACTGAGACGAACAAATGAGCTGTCAATTTTCTTTAATATTTGCGCACAGTTGATCTCGCTATTCAAGTCAGACTCGCTCAAAATAATTGTATAAATGAAAAGCAGGAGAAGGTGTCATCTCTTTAGCTCTGGTCCTTTATAATATAATGTATACTTGAGCAACAACCTTTTATTTCAAACCTGTTTCGTTTAGTATAACAAACAAGGAACATTTTATGAATATTTTATATAGTTTTTCTAATATTCTTACATTCTTCTGCTTGTGCAAAAGAAAGAAATTAACTAATAATCTGCAACAAACCTCTAGATAATGGTTATAGAAGTGGCCGGATGTATTTAGGAGAATAGACACCACGAAAAATGTTTACCATCCTTTATTACCAAACAAAAATGCTAAGAATATTAGAAAAACTGAATAAAAATTCATCATATATATATATATATATATATATATATATATATATATATATATGGATGTAGTTGGTGAATAAAGGGAAACAGCGATAGAATTCAGACAGTGAACGAAACCTGCGGGTGGCAGTTAATATTAACCTCATGCCTATGAATTCTGATATGTTTATTTTTATTGATTTGTGTGTGTGATTTGCTGAAAGGGAAGGATGTCATCGAAAACTGATGGGTTACCAAAAGCAATTATTTATGTTGCCAAGATGTGATGTGCCTGGATATATATCGAATATATACGATAGCTTCTGTCATTTCTTGCTATCAAACCTGTTCTGATCTGATGAAGTCATAATTTCTGCTACTTCAAGAATTATACCAAAGATCATTATGTCGAGTCTATAGAGATTTAGTTGATAAGACCTATTGAACGATCCTTAAATTCATTCTTGATAGCAATAAATACTTGTCGGACAATGCCAATTTTGGCGTCAAAGTGAATAGCAAAAAAAAAAACTGTCTAGAAATTACAGTAATTGCTTTCTGTAAGTGATTTGTTTTTACTAATGTTCAACCTATACAAAGCCCAAGAATCAATCAAGGTAAAGATTTACTGTACGGTGTCGTATGAGTGTAAGAAAGAGCAAGAAGTTCTTGGGACTATGCAAGAAATATGACGGCTAACTAGACTTAAACAGGTCAAGATTTAATTAGTGAATAACATATCAGAGTTCATTTAAAGATATTACAAGTATAATGCGGAAGAAGACTTTAAAATAAACGGAAAACTTATCCTAAACCTGAAACGAAGGGTAAGCCTGTACTCCTGCTCAAAAGATCGGGAAGAAGTGTGAAGCAGACGATAAGCGAACTTATCTACTCCTATTGGGAAATTAAAAAAATAATGAATAAAATTTCAGAATTCAAGCGGAAACGTCAGTTGAAGCAGACCTTAGAAGGAACCGGAAATCCAATCCTAAACAAGAAACAAGAGGTAATCTTCTACTCCTGTTCCAAAGAGGGGGGAGGAGGGTGAACCGGTATTCAGACATGTATTCAAATTCTCATTATTCTCATGACTGTGCTTCATACAGTGGTACTTTTATTGATAAGTTCTGAAATTAAGTATTATCCTTAATTCGGGAATGGATCGGTAAGCAATTTCGATCTTGGCCACTACCTAGATGAGTGACCACTTGGGAACACCAGGTGCTGTACGCTTAGTAGTGCGACTGCATGGCATTTCAGAATTGAAAATCGGAGAGCCGAGTTCTAATTCTAGTTCATTTCGTTATATTCATTTATAAATCCCCCCTTTTCTCCCCACAGCTATGGGTTATATAGTAGGACATGTATTAGTAAGACATTATTATCTCCAAAATATCCTTACAATCTAAAATTCTTATCTTCCATATTTTCTGGATTTAAACGACCTTCGATTGATAACACGCAAGAATAATTTTCCAACCGTTGCCTAAAATTCTGAGAGGTTCTTGAGTCTATTAATTGAACTAATATCGCTATCTTTATTGTTTCGTTAATATTTCGGTTGGTGCACTCTCCAGCCTTTATAGGTTTTCCCATAATTCTATGGTATTTCCATAGTTCTGTGAAACATTCGAATGATTTTTTTTTATCCTTTCACTCCCAAGCAGGGCGATAATTCCACTAGGACGAAAGGGTTACTGAGGATGAAAGAGGATGAGAAACTTTTACAAGAAGGAACCGTAAACTCAATCTTAAGAAATGGAACGACTACATTGAATCAATATCTGTATCTACTGCTAGGAAACTTGGGTCACTGTGTTGCACCAGAAATCTTTTCTCAGCAGAAACCATCTTGCACATTTAGAAATCTGCCATTCGTCCGTGGATTGAATACTGTTACTATGTTTGCTTAGGTGCTCTTGCTGAACATCTCGAGGTTCTTGACAAAATCCAAACAGGTATCTCGACAGCCCATGACGGCAGTCCATCTAGAAAAAGGAAAACCCTGACTTTAAAATTCCACTGCATTGCGGTCATATCCAAAACATAGAAAAGGCTATGGAAGTAAATCCAGACAGAAAACCTGGAGTGGATCCCTGAAGGTGGTTGGCTTAAAGGCTGACGACTTTCTGGCAAATCTTACAGCCAAGCCATCCCCAAATGTGGTAACCTGTATTCCTTTAGATCTTGTCGGTACGGCCAAGACGGAGGACCAAGTACTATGGGCAGTGCACGGCCTCCATATACTATGAACCAGACCAGCGCCCTGGAGAGATCACACCAGTTTCACCAACAAAGGGCTAGATTTTGACCAGACAGGAGCTATGTCTATCTAACAAGATAAACGGATGCATACTACTACTTCGGATGAATTCTATTATAATGCAGTTTGTTTGTATTTCAAAAACTCATATCGATTAACTTCCATGATATATTGACGACTGAATACTAACTCGAAATAAAGTATATATATATATATATATATATATATATATATATATATATATATATATATATATATATATATATATTAGTACATATACGCGTACCTACGTTTTGGTGTGCGACTAAAGTTTCTTTGTGCAGTGATATTCCCATAAGCCATTTGCTTACTTTTAATAACATAGATCTTGTGCCCGATGAGCTGGTAATCTAGCGAAACTTTAGTCGCACACCAAAACGCAGGTACACGTATATGCATTATGTTTACACGTCATGTATAAATTTGACGATTATTTATTTGCTTGTCCGCGCATGCACACCAGCACGCGGATATACCCTTGCTTATATCGAGCCGTTTGATTTATCTATCTTATATATATATATATATATATATATACACACACACACACACACACACATATATATATATATATATATATGGGGGAACTGAAGGTAAATATGTAAGACAACCTGGATGTTTTTTTTTTCTGTTTACAGTGGCAAGTACTGCTGATTATCTGGCGTCATCAGAAAAAGAAATTTATTTCGCAAAAATAAAATCTATGTTAGCGAGACGAAACTGCATTCTCGTGAAGCGTTTGAATGCTTCATTTTTTTTTTCTTCTTTTTCTCTTCTTCACATTAACCGTATCGAGATGGAAATTACAGTTAAAATGAAAATCAAATTGTCTCATTTCGATGGCTTAGATTTTCCTCTTGTGAAAAAACAAAAAAAATCTTTTTCTGCTGACGCCGGATATTCGGCGAAACGTGTCAAAAATTTTTTAAAAATACCAAATTGTCTTTAAAATTGCTGTCCAAATACACAATTATACACACACACACACAAACACACACTTATATATATATATATATATATATATATATATATATATATATATATATATATATATATGGTGAAAAATGTATGTCAAGTGAAACAGTTTTCGTGCTACGCTTTTTCGTCCTTTAGAATTTCATGTAACTAAAGGACAAAACGCGTCACACGAAAATCTTTTCTATTCTGTCATACATTTTCTAATATAGTTATTAATATATGAAATATATATCGTTATCTCCTATATATATATATATATATATATATATATATATATATATATATATATATATATACTTTACATCCGCAAACTATTGTTCTCATCTTTATTGCCATATGTACAACGTTTCGGCCGTTGTATGCTCCGACCATTTTCAGGTGATATAAGTTAGAACTATACCCTTTCTTTCCTTCTCCTCCTCCTCCTCCTGTTCTTTTTCTCCTTCTTCTTCGCGTCTTTCTCCTCCTCCCTTCCTATCATCCCCAACGTCTTGCGTTTGTTTATTTTATAAATAATACAGTGATCATTAATGATTTTTTTTTTAAATAAAGCGTTGGGAAATCAAGTGATACAAACTGCCTGATTATACCGAAAGGTTAAAACCAAGGCAGCGGAATGGACTGATCTCCTAATTTTTTTAATAGATAGATAGATAGATAGATAGATAATAAAACAAATCAATTAAATTTTTGCCTTACTATATATATATATATATATGCTCTAGTTCGTCGATTGAGCATATAGAGAAAGGAAATTTTAAAAACAGTGGCTTCTCCTGCTATTAACGCATCGCTCTTCAGATATGAATTGAGTACTCTCGGTTACTGTTTTGGCGTTTGTATACATCACGTATATAATACGTTAAAAGATTCTCTTTCTCTACCGTTCGCAGATAGCTTAGGGGTTGAATCTCTGACTGGTGCCAGGCTTATATGTCGATGACTATATATATATATATATATATATATATATATATATATATATATATATATATATATATATATATATATATATTATTATAATGAAAACGAACACTTAAAAGGCCATGGTGATATTTATTTCAATTCGATCCCAACTCATCAGACTGACTTTTACACACAAATATAAATGGACAAGGATTTTATCAGGCTTAAAAACTCAATCAGAACATAAATTATGTTAAATATGCAGATTCAAATTTAAGGAAGGTAAGTGAAAGAAAGGGTATGTATTCAGACAAGGAGAAGGTAAAGAAGAAAACAGTATTCAAAACTAGGAAAAGAAAGAAAAAAGGATTTATTTAATTGTTCAAAAAAATAGTTGATGTTGTAGACATGTTGACCTCTTTTTCAGATACGCACTGCGAAAAGAAATAGACTTTCTCGGATGGCAATAGGAGAAATAGACATAAAAGAGGAAAGAAAGAAAGCAGAAAGAAAACAGAATGGTAACTCGATGGACGACTGGCGAATCTGGTAAATTTTGTATACAATCAAAAATGTCTTTTGTCTGGTTCATGCAGTCAGCCACGTCTATGACACGTTTGTATTTTTTTTTTTTTAATAAAAATATTAATATTAATAATAATGTTGCAAAGAATTTTTTGAAATATATATAATTTTTTGAAAAAAATGTCCGTAATTTAATATAAAATTAGGATCTTTTTTTAAATGAATAAAAATAAGGAAAAGAATATACAGAGTAATCATAATAATATTAATTGTAATAAAAATAATCATAATAATAATAATAATAATAGTAAATGATAATAACAAAATATATAAAATTATAATAAAAATATAAAAGTTAAATAAAGATAACTAAGTTACGAAGAAAACTATGCAATTATATCACACACAAACACATACACACACACACATATATATATATATATATATATATATATATATATATATATATATATATATATATATATATATATATATACCTTACATATGAGACACTAATTTCAAAGATTATACCTTTCTCTTTTTCTATTTCTATCTACATAGCGAAAATAATACCCATAATATACAAAAAATAGTAGACGTCTAATTAAGCAGATAACATAATAAAGCCGTGCACGTATAGAAATGCACTCACACACATGTACAAATAGAAATATAGAAATACACATATATATATATATATATATATGTGCATACACACAAATACCCCCCACACACACACATATATATATATATATATATATATATATCTTGCACCAATACATACATACTACATACATAAATGATCACATACACACACATATATATATACATATATACACATAAATACATACATTTTTTTCTTTCACATACACACATACATATAATATAATCATATATAAATAAATAAAAATTCTATACATACTCCAAAAACGTGTTAGGGACAAATATATAAACATAACTCTACACAAACACACACATACACGGACATATATATATATATATACACACACATAACCCCGATATACATCCACATATATATACATACATACACACACACACACATACATACATACATACATACATACATACATACAGTTGTTTGCATTCAAAATCTCAAACACGTTCTCCCTTGGAGAATATTATCCTTGAAAATTATAACATCTGATATAGCAATAACATATATTAATATGAATTAATATTTATATACATGTATCAGTGTACATGTGTACCTGTATGTACACATGTATATATATATATATATATATATATATATATATATATATATATATATATATATATATATATATATATATACAGGGTGTCCATAAAGTTTTGTGTGCACTTTAGAAAATTCATAATTTTATTTGTTTTTGCAATATAAATTATTTGTAAAAAGGATTACAAAGAAGTAAATCTATATTTTTTAACGTTTTATTGAAATTTTATTTAAGTTTCAACATGTCCTCCATCATTAGCAATACAAAGGGTAATACGATTTTGCAGTTCACGGAAAACATTTGCCAACTGATTTACAGTAATGCCTGAAATCATATTATTTATTTTAACTTTCAACTCTTCTAATGAGCTAGATTTGGTTGCATATACAATTTTTTTCACCTGTCCCCATAAAAAATCTAATGGAGTCAAATCTGCCGAACGTGGAGGCCAATAAAATGGTCCACCCCTTCCGATCCTTCTGTTAGGAAATTCCTGATTTAGAAACTCTCTAACACGCAGAGCAAAGTGACAAGAAGGTCCATCTTGTTGAATCACTGTATTGTCTTTCAAGTTTAATTGTTCAAGCTGCGGAATAAAGTAATTCTTCAACATATCTAAATATCTCTCACTGTTAATAAAACGATATTGAAAAAAATATGGCCCTATGATCCGATTTTCCTCAAAGCACACCACACATTAACTTTAAGAGAGTCCCTTTCACGCTCAACAGTTTCATTTGGGTTTTACGTTCCCCAAATTCGACAATTATGCCTGTTAACCTTCCAACTGACGTGAAATGTTGCTTCATCAGAGAACAGTAAACTACTCACAAATGCATCATTATTGCCAAATTTTTCATTGAACTGATGACAGAAAGTTAGCCGTGCATAATAATCCTCTTCTAACAACTGTTGAATTTTGTAAGCTTTCATGTGAAGTTTTGCCCGCAGAATCTTATGCACACTAGACTTTGGCAGCCTGGGCTTTATTGATGCACGTTTTACAGACTTTCTTGGACTTGCTGTAAAGGATTTTTTCTATGGATGCAACACTTTTGTCGCTGATACATGGCCTTCCAGACCGTGGCTTAGCATGGACGGAGCCTGTCTCTTTAAATTGTTTCATCCATTTAGCAATAGTGTTCCTGTGAGGTGGTTCTTTATTGTATTCAATTCTAAACTTTCTTTGTACAGCAACAGTAGATTTCAGTTCAACCAACCAAAGGACACAGTTTACTTTTTCCTCAGTTGAAGCCATGGATCAAATTGATAAAAAGACTATATTTTTTACTTATCTAAAAGTTGTTGCAAATTTTATTGTAAATAATTATTCAATAACTATACTTAAAACTAGGTACATTGAACATTATAACATTTTTTACAGGTTATTTCTATCGCAAATACAAATAAAGTTATAAATTTTTTTAAAGTGCACACGGACTTTATGGACACCCGTATATATATATATATATATATATATATATATATATATATATATATATATATATATATATATATATATGGTTGGTTTGTGTTTTACGGCTTATAGACCATTCGTACTATTTAGCCCATAGCTGCCCGAGCATGAAGAGGTGGGTCCATATCTTGCCGGATGAAATTAAATCTCAGATCTCCGATTTTCATTTTCGAGTCATTATCCATCACACCAAATCCCAAACCTGGCTGACACTACCTGGTATTCCCAAGCGAATCTCTAGAGCCGGTGCCTCTTATCCCCGAATCCCTCGACCGGAGCTGGGGAGGGCACATTTTTGCGGCACTCCTTGTGTCCTCTGTAAATTTTTTTCTTCAGCACTGTTTTATGGCCGTCCGCCATTTTTTAAAATTATTTTTAAACTGACATTACATTGCCAGTCATCATCTAATAATATACGTCGTGTCTTTGCATGGCCGGTGCGGTGCGTACTACGTAGGTATCCCTGATGAAATTGGAACCCCAAAAGGGCTAGTTTCAGAAGCGTTTCTCCTTTTTTTTATACGTAAGTTATATTGTCAGTCATCAACTATAATCGACAAGATCGGTGCTTACTACCCCAAACCCTTCAACCGCTTGCCCACCCCATGCCTACTGGGGAGAGGGGGACAGAAATGCTATGTTCAGTAGCGCTTATTTTTTAAAATTGTAATTTTCTTTCTGAACAGTTCTTTTAAATCAATTAATATATACCCTCAGTAAAATCATTTTTTATTCCGAGATCATACACTAAGGATGATTTTTTTTACTAATAGTAATACTAACCAGAAGTCCATGGCTAATAACTAAAATAAAATTTCTAGTCCCTATTTTTTACATTTCTAGAAAGATAAAACTAAAAAAATGATGGCTTAAAAAATAAAAATGTTCAAAGATTTCAGTACAGAAAAAAATTTTTCCGAAAACTGAAATATATTTTTTTAAAACAAATTGTTGAAAACTTTTTCAAACGGCGATTTATCTTTATTGAAATATAAAAATTTGCCACTTAAGCATTTCTTCGGGTATAATTTAGTCATGAAATGTTGGTTGTTATTTCAAAAAGAATAACATTTCCGCAGATTTCTTTCAAACTGAAAAATATAGTCATTATAAAAGTTAATGAACGCATGTGAACAGAAATTTTCATTTCAATTGAATAATTCCTTGATTTTTGGTAATTTTAAAAAAAAGCGCTGCCATTTCCTCTAAATTTCCTTCGAGAATATATGACCCCCCACGTTGAGAAACTTTGAAATCGCGATGTAGTAGTGAGTGGGGGCGTACCAAAGTTTCGGAGATGAAGAATCTAGCTCCGGTCCAGGCAGTCACCGCTCTACGTACTGGCCATTCACGCCTTTAACGTCTCTCTCTCTCTCTCTCTCTCTCTCTCTCTATATATATATATATATATATATATATATATATATATATATATTAAACAACAAAAACTGCATATTTTTCCCTCGAAAAGATAACCTTTTTTTCGGCCGACACTCATCAGCAGAATCGTTGACGTATAGTATAATTGAGGTGTTGGCCTGGAAAAAAGAAAAAAATAGTTCTGTGGTATCAGACATTTATATATATATATATATATATATATATATATGAGGTTATATTTTGTACATTAAATGTTTCGAATCCTCATCTTTGTAGATACGTATACTTGTAAAATATGCATTAAGTAAATTGCTTTAATATATATTTATAACACGTACTCATATCTTACTTTACAAAATGTAGTTTTCCTCTGCAATGCCCGTGACTTTTTCCCCATTAGACGTTTATTTATATATAAAGGTTCACATTTAAAATCCTAATAATAGTCATAAATCATGATACTGAAGATGGGCGACACATTAGATGCATTTATGGAACACCTAACGCGAATTAAATGAAAAACCAAAAGCTATGTTATTACCGCCCTTTGCGTAGGATTTACTGTCGAATGGATCACTTCGATTACAAGAAATATACAGAGGTATTTATATCGTGTAGCTACGCAAAACATTTTGACATGAGACTCGGTTAAACCCAAACGCGAGAATTCTGTAATTACAAGAAATGATGATGAAAATCAAGTACGGAACATGCAACAGAATGTTTCTCTAGCAAAAACGTACAGACAGCATCTGTGATTTCCCTCTGTTGAACCTTGATGGAACAAGTGTTATAGTCACTTGTTTTTGTACGCGTCAAGATTGTCGCTGACTTACGTCTGCAAGCTCTGAAGGTGACAGTTAGACAATTCCATATTTCAATCGGTGAAGCTCTGTTAACTGTATTTTATCGATTACAGGGATAGATTTATTCAATATCATTATTGCGATATTTCTCGTCTTAAAAGAAAAAGTAGAGGTTGATTTCTATATAGCCGCCGCCCCAAAATATTCTTCCCCTATCACTACAATCTTAACTAGTTTAAGTCTATGGTTAACCGCTATCTCCGTCACATATCCTTATAAACTGTGCCTCTTACTCTCTAACCGTCTATCTTGAGTGGCTTTGGGGCCTTGTACATGGTGAGCATCAGTGTAAAAAACAAAACCCATCAATAATATAAGCATGTCTTATGGACATGCTTACTCGCTGAGGTCCTTATCGCAACTGATGAAAGAAGAAACCAAACAAGTTTTTGTCAAATTAAAATCTATTCAGTTATCTATACAGTTTAGACAAGTAGCCTTTTAAATAAAATAAAATAAAAACTATTCCTCATTTAAATGTCTTTGACATAATGGGGCCTTGTTTAACTATTCTTTTCTCTCTCATCCACCTTGTTCGTTAAGGACGTTGACGGTCATGGCTCTCTACAACAATAGAACAGGTCACTAAAGGAAGACAAAAGCAGCCGATGATAGAAATCTTTTTAGAACTGTGAGTAAAACCCCCAAACAACTGTCAGTTCCATCAACAACAACAACAACCAATATTGTTTTTTTTTCTTCAAAAATGTATTGCTGGTATTTTTAGTATAAAAACTATTTTCATGCTTCTATAGTTTTTTCACCCAAGTTTGAAGATTAACTATTTGCCCATACTCGTGACCCGAACAGGTACTGCCACCACGGGTCTGAGGACAACAATAATTACAATCTGGTTTTAGATTCTTCAAAACTTCCCGATCAGACACCTGCCTGCCGGATATAGTTTATTGTCATATTCAGGACGGTTTATATTGTATCCAAGGAGTAGACTTATTCAAATATGTTAGTTACACTGATATATATTTATTTTCTATTTATTAGACGGAAGAAACCATTTTTAAAATGTTGTTCAAAGCAACTTTTGCTCCTTTACTAACCACCTTTGCCCTGGTTCTGCCATCCATTCAGATATTCCAAATATGTTACTCTTTCCTCGCTTGACGTTTGTATATTCTAAGAGTGTTAAATTCTCCAAGCCTTCTTACCTAATTATATATTCCTTGTGCCTTTTTTATAAATATTTTCATGGTAATTTTTCTGATCAGCTTTCCTCTTTGGTACCTCGTGTTTACGAATTTAAACGCAGTGCTAGATTGGCGGCAATGTTTTATCATTTACATAGTTGAAATGGCGAGATCTAACCGCACGTTCTATGTTAACAGTTTCTTCTCTTGCACATCTCGATTGTCACTTCCCATCGCCGTATTTTATAGTTTCATGGTAACGGTTTCTTGCTTTCGGGCCAATTTTGATCTTCAAATATTTAAATGCAAATTCTATCATTATCTACTGTTTTCTTAATTCCTCTTCTTTTATTGTTATCTCTCCTTAATAATAGCTTTCCTTTTTCTCATATTCTTTCATCCGTGGTAAATCCTTGCTTCTTAGTAGCTTTATTGCTTTGCTTGGGGTGAAATGATTAAAGAAAAAGTAGTAATTCCCAGAAATAATTCAGTTGAGAAAACGCACGCTTGTCGTTCTCCTGTATTTCTGTCTATTCTTTAATTTCGCCCTTTCTAAATAGCCAAACTAATTGTTCTCAGTACAGATAAGGGATTATATGAATAACCTTTCTATAAGAAATAAGCTTCTCTGGCACTTCAAGTAGCTCTTCGTCTCGTATCATATCAAAGGCCTGTGTATAATCTATAAAACATAGGTATAGGAATTTCTGTATTTGTATTACTCTCTCTGATTGCATTCTGATCATAAAAATAGCATTTCTTGTTCCTACCTCTTGAAGAAAGACTGGGATATACTAAATTTTCTTTAATCATTTCACCCCAAGCAAAGCAATAAAGAAAGTTATGCTATTAATTCTCTATTTCCGATCTAATTTCTTACTAACAAAATTATTATTTTAGTTATGTGTCTCATCAAGCTGATTCATATTCATTTGTTTCTGGTTGCTTTGGGTAACGCTACAAAACTTGATTTACCGACTTTCTCCGATATTTCATTTTATTTATTATTTTTGATAACTGTATCAAGCTCAAAATCGTCATAGGCTCACTTAACCTCAGATTTAAATACTTCTTTGTTCATACGTCATGTCTAGCTCTTCACAAGCCCCTAGCCTTTGTAGCCCTAAGAAAGGTTCATAGCCTTACTAGCCATCCCAGACCATGTTCTGCCATATATTTACACAAGCACGTTAGGTAGATTACTCGGTGTTTGCCTCTGTTTTGCCATTAATAAGTCCTGTAGGTGTCAAAATTTCCAAACCTTCTTTCCTCTTTAAATGTCTTAGAAATCTCAAAGCTTTATTTTCTCATCCTAAGCCTATGTCTTTGTTGTTACAATTTTAATTAAAACTTTCTTGGTCTTCACATGCTATGTCCATGGTATTCTCAGCATCATTCTATGAAGCCACGCATCTGTTACCTCAAGTTACTTTTACATCCACGAGGAAATTTTCCAGCACTCATGGTCAAAGATTAGAAGTGATATTATAGTTCAACACATTTTTCTTTGTTTCTAGCGATTTTTTTTTTCTCTGGGGTTTGTTTAGTTTTTGGAAAGCATTGTTTACTATTCCAAAGTGTGTTCGAATTTCTGTTATATTTAAACGCTTCCCAAAATTCTCTCCTTGCAGGATTCTTACGTCTCCAATTCGTAGTCCACACCTTGAGCTCTGCCTTTTGATAACGACTTTACATTCAATCTTCTTACATTTGATAGTCTGTTCGTCTAGTTTTCCTTTGGCCACAAGTTCCTGCAATTTACTTTCTGCTATCAATACAGTATCCTTTGAGTATGTTACGTTAAAATTGTGTCCGGCAATAAGAAATCCTAGTAAAATTTCTCGTTCTTTTAGGATCCCCTCGCCGTATAAATTGCAATAAATCCGGCGAGAAGAGTCGTCCTTGTCGTACGGCCCTTTTCGTTTTTTTGGGGTTTTTTTGTTTTTTTTATATACTTAATTCATTTTCTATCAGAATTTAGGCGGTTTCTTCCTATATATGTTCTACATTATTCTCATGTTGTTCGCAAATGAATCATTTTTTCCCTAGCAGTTCGGATAGTTCTTCGTGCGACGGATTTATAACAAGATGTTGAAATCAGAACATTCAGAACATAGATATAGCAGATGTATACTAATTACATATTAAACGTAATCTAAGCCGCTTCCTTATAAGGAAACATTCACTGACAGCGCTACTCAAGTTAAGGTTTTCCTCAGTCCCTGGCTATTGAAAGACCTTGTTTATTGGTTAAAAAGAAAAAATATGAATGAAGAAATGAACGCCAAGGTAACATCTGCTTAATTTGGTCTAATTTTATTCAGAAGTGCCAATATATACAACTTCATCTTCGATATCATTCATAAAGCCCTGTATGCACTGATGAGGGATGAGGATGGCCGACCTCCCATCGCTCTGATGTGTTAGCCAAATGCGAAACGACAAATCCTGTTTTCTTTGTCATGCTGGGGAACCATTCGTCATTCGCATTACCACTGCCATCATTATAACAACAATAATAATCGTATTAAAAACATTGTTCCTGTGATTTCGCTTGTTTTAGATGAAGAGATAGTCGGTCTCATACAACAAAGAATAATAGAAACTATTGAAAATATACTGTGCCAGGAATCGTTGTGCCAGACATAAAAGTCGCTGTTTTTAGGTAAGACAAATATATAACAAAAACATCTGTCCGAAAACTAAAGCTGGATGGGTGGGGATATCCTGTAAATTAGTTCTGTGAAAATAGAAGATTAATAATACAAAGTAATTGACGGGAGCTTTTTTTTTTTAAGCATTTCACCCCACGCACGACGGGAGCGCCACTAGCCCGCAAGGGGTACAGAGAGTGAGAGTAAAAGTAAAGAGTACAGAGGGGAGTTTGAGGAAAGGATATAGAGAAAGACGGGGATCAGGATCAAGACATCAGATGTGAATTGACATTAAATTTGAATATTTGAAGATTATTCAAATGTTGTTCCCTTGTTATCAGGGAAGCAAGTAAGAGGAAGGACGTTCCATTGTCGGGAAGTACGAGAGAAGAAGCTGTTACATTTAACTGTTTCGACGGTGGAAGAGTGGGACCGAGATTCCAACCTAGTAGCACGCTTAAATTCGTACAGGCGGGGCACCAGTGAAAATAGCTCGTCAGAGCAATTGCCATGAAAATATTTGTAGAAAAGTGTTCTGGATTCCGGGTTGAAATCCGGTACCAATAAATAACAAACGCCAGGAATGAATATATAAAAATAATGTATTAACGTAATAATACAAACTGGTAAAGCAGGTTAGTAGTTCCAGGAATACGGGTTAGTAGCAAAATATATATACAGTCTTTGGTATTGAAGTATCGCTGTATGACTTCTTACTGAGTCTACGTGCTCGCTCACTGTGACTCCTACAACGCTGTTACCTCACCCCCACTCTTCCGGTTACCTACAATCTTTTACTTTGTCACTCTGGACTCAACTCTTCGATCTTGCTCTGTTCTTCGGATATTCACTGACAGTAGTATAAGTATACACTGTAGAGACCATTTGTATAAAAAAAAATGTGGACCCCTCAACAAAAAGACAGAGAGAAACCACATCACGTCTGTATGAAAGTAACTGTAGACGAGATGCCAGGTCAGAACCTAGTTACCCATAAAATAATGAAAGAGGCATACATGGACTACCTCGGTCCTAACCCCACTTTCTACTCTATATTAATGATCAGCCTAAGAACATAATCCGATCATTAATGAATATCTATGCGGATGATACAACAGTATAAAGGTTCATCTCCAAAATGACCAGAAGCTAGCAGCTCATCTTTCCTCTGACTAAGCTCAAGAGGCTCAATGCGGAAGGAGGAACTGGCTCGTAAAATCCAATACGCCCAAAACCAAACTATTAACGTTCCACCACCACCGAGCAGACCCCATATTATGATGGATAAGTGTTCTTTTAAAGGTTCCTTACGATGAACGTCTATTGAGAATCAAGTTCATCCAGACCTCAAGTAGAACTCATATACACGATCTATTGGTAAAGATGCTGGAACACTGGCCGGTTCACTACAGCGCTCCATTAAGTATCTGACCCCACTCCCCACTATACCCAATATTTACAAAAGCCAGATCAAACCAAAAATGTAACGTTCCTGCCATAACTTGCCTGTCTTGGAAGCGTTCAAAAACGTCTACGCAGCCTTGTGGGCGATGAAATATTTCCCTACAACCCCTTTCCGACAGAACGTTGCGAGCGACTCTCTACTCTATCACTATTTGCACGTCATGTGTTCTGAAGCGTTACATGTATAAATTCACTCTCATATGTTTAGGTTTTATTCCAATTCTAATCAACGCTTTTGAAAACAATAAACATTGCTGAGGAGTGAAGGTAGTTAAAATAATATCGGTGTCAAGGGGAAAACCTTCCTTTCAACACTCCATCTTATTATGGGCTCGTTTATCCATGTTTGTCAAGTTTTCTTAAAGAATAATTGAGCATATTATATCGACAATCTTTTTTCTGAATATATAAATAGTACGCATGAGCAGAAAGTTTAGTATTTCAGATTGTGATGACATTCCTGAAATGTAATCAGGTTTGGTTTCGTTTCGTTTCGTTTGGGGTTTTACGTCTTATCCACCTCAATGATTTATTTAATGCCGAAAAGATTTTTATTGCTAGTAATATTTTTTATCTATCTGTCTATCTTAGTATATATTGGTTTGGTTTGATTTGGTTTGTTTTATGGCATATCCACCTCAATGGGTTATTTAATGCCGACAAGATTTTTATTTCTGGTAATATTTTTTTCAAAAAATGTATTACTGCTAATATTTTTTTTTCCAAAAATGTATTGCTGGTGAAAATTTTTCTTCAAGAATTTATTGCTGGTAATAATTTTATTTTTACACTTTCATCGTGATTTGAACCCAGTTTGGGGCTCAAATATTTGACCATACCTAGGACCCTAACAAGTGCTACCAACTCCAGGTCATGGTGGACCTGGGAACAGCAAAAACCTCCTGATTAGAGGCCATTCTGTTAGATGCAGTTTATCGTCATACCCAGGACGGATGTAATCAGGACAGTAGATAGCGATTGACAGTCCTTCTGATTGGTCTTTCTTTTTCCCGCTTATTATAAATGTTTCTCTTCTTAATTCTTCCACACCCTGTAACCCCTTATGTCTTAGTGGCTTTACGGCCTTACATAGGGCGATACTGATTCAAAACATTTTATGCATGTATCATTATTATTTTTAACCATTCCTCGTGTCCCTATTACTATTATTATTATTACTGAGTGAGTGAGTGAGTGAGAAAGAGAGAGAGAGAGAGTTGCAAATTAACGCTGGGAGAGAAATATGGGAAGCTCAATATACCAATTATGACATTTAGTATGATGAGGGCATGTCAGATACATGTTTGCACGATATCGAAAGAAGTTTTCATAACCTTATTGGCTGGCCCAGTTTGAAATATGTTCAGGTTGGGTATCCCGACCTGTTTACTCGAACTCCGATTGACTTATTCGTTTTCTACGGCTTATCAACCCTTGGCAGATAATTTAAAGCCAGAAAATAATAATTTAGTGATAAAACTCATTCTAATTAACCCATAGCTGGTGGGGAACAGAAAAAGGCATCTGCGCGTAAGTGGATATAACAAACCAGATAGGAATTGAAACCTGGTTCTTTGATTCACAATTCCGTACCATTATACCACTGGGAGATCCATGTTTACAGCACCTGGTGTTCCCAAGCAGTCACCCATCTAGGTACTAACCAGGCTCGACATTGCTTAACTTCGGAGGGATCGTGCGGAAATCGGTGTTTCAACGTGATCTGTACTCCGATTGAAAATGTTCTCAAGTTTCCAGATATGATCCTCAAGTAGAGACATTGGTTGCATCAGTCTTCAAACTTAAAAATAAAAGCTTCTCGTCATAATACTCCCCATCTACTCTCGCTCATTAACTGATAAACAGTGCGTCAGTATCGAGATGATATGCTATATGTTAACACACACTATTAATTAACAGCCATGGCTAGTGTAACAGCAGTGCTATTATTATTATCATTTGCTTTTGCTTTCTGTAGTACGGATTAACCCCGCCTCCCCACCATACACACACACTACACACTCCAAGTGCCAAATAGAGACTTTAAGGAACAAGTTTGTTTTTATCAGAATACACAAACAGATGAGGGGAGGGGGGGGTCATGAAATACACAAACAGAAGAGGGAACCAGGAAATCAAGCAGGAAATTACATAATTGTGTTCACTGAAATCTATGTAACGATATAAATACGCATAAGTATAGTTTCTCATATATTTTAGGACTTCTAGGAATTTGTATGCCCCTTTCGAAACCATGCGTAAAGCATCAATAGCAACAGGTAATATATTATTATTATTATTATTATTATTATTATTAAGAGAATAGTGCGATTTAAGAAAAGATAAAGAAAAAATATTGTATTTAACAATGTTAAACAATATTTCAACAGATTGTCTGTCTTCTTCAAGTTACATTTAAACAATCTTTTTCAAGTATAAAAATATATAAATCAACAAAAAATTATAAGTCTTTGTAGAAAAGTTGCTTGTCTTGTATTGAAAAAACGGCTGCACTCGTAATGAACGCGACAAAACGAATTAAACGCCGCCAGTGTGAAGACATGCAAGTGAAACGTGCTTAATATGATGGTGATCTTATAAATCTTGGAATGTTCCGTTAGTTGATTAGTTACTAAGAGGAATTAATCAAACAAGCTTAGATTCAGTTGCATGCCTTCAACCTGGCGGCGTTTCATTCGTTTTGACGAGTTCATCTTTTTTTTTTAAATTAAAAGACAAGCAACGTTTCTACAAAAACTTATAATTTTTTGTAGATTTGTTTTTTTTTTATATACCTGAAAAAATTCTTTAAATATAACTTGAAGACAGACATTCGGTTAAAATATTTTTAACATGGTCGAATCGCGCTCTTCTCTTAAATGTTGAAAAATCTTTGGTTACATCAATAATTTTGTTTATTATTATTATTATTATTATTATTATTATTATTATTATGCTCCCCTCATACACACACCTTAATTAGTTCGCACGATCGTTATGTCCTTAATACCTCGGTGAGTAAAATGAACGGAAGAAAGAAGACAACATTTATCGGCTGTTTCAGTGAAATGGAAAGTTGTCAATTTCAAATCTTTTCCACTTAAAATAACGACCAGCATTAATATTTATGATTGTTATTGCCATATTTTGTTAAAGTTGTTAAGCTCAAATAGCAATAAGGGAATTTCTATGGATATTTTATTGTCGTAGAACACGCCATCAGCTTACTCAATCATTAGCTGAAGAATTAAGACTCATCAGAATATTAAAATAAGAAAATTTGAAATTTTCACGAGTCAAATCTAGTTATTATTATTATTATTATCAAAACAATATGTGAGTCTGTCTCTTCGATTATTCCTTTAAACGAGAAAGCGCCAATTTTTAATATATGCTAAGGATAATTTTATTATAGACATTTGGGTATTTTTTTGAGAACCGATTATATTCTAATGATTGTAAATTAAGGTGATGTTTCGTCATATTGGATAGGTCACGAAAAGCTGAAGAAAAGATGTTTTTCCTTCACTTAGAATCTATTATTGATTTTTATAAACATTGATAAATGATCGTTATATTTCAATGGCTGCAAAGAACCGGAAGCCCCTGGCCAGAATTCGAATAACAAATGAACAAAGGCGAGAATCTATAAAACCAAGATGAAAAATAAGCGAATTTGAAAGCCGGAATTATTCTTATCTCGAACTAATACTAACAGTGGGCGTGTTGGTGAAAGACAACCTACATGTTATATCAGCTAAAAGGTCGTTGGAAGAAACCAAAAGGAAATCTTTATAAAGAAATTTTTCCTTTGTGTTTCCGGTGCTGTGTTTTATCTAAGAATCGACTGACCACTACAAAGGGCTTTTAATAGGGAGATTTATATGAATTGAGTCGGTATGCCTAGCGTTTAAAATGGTTTCATACAAAATCTACTTTCAGCATCCTTTTACTCATGTCAAGACACGGGCTTGACAAAAATAGACACTCTACGAAGCGCACTTGTGATGAGCCTAGTAATGCCTTTTTCTCTTCTGAACTATATGGAAAATCAAAAGCAAAAAAATCCCCTATGCATTAATCTTGTTTCTTCAGATTTGCAAAAAAGAATTAAAAGAAAAGTCATTATATATATATATATATGTGTGTGTGTGTGTGTGTGTGTGTGTGTGTACATACTTATTAATAAAAATGAAAAAAACAACACTTAATTTCAAAAATGAACATGGAAAAATGAAAATATTACATAAATACATACATGCGACAAACTATTTCTTATTTAACAGTTAAAATATTTCATCCTTGAAAATGGCTAAATGTATAGCTGAAAGAGCAAGTTAAAAAAAAAGAACATTCGGGCAGTTTTTAAATAATTTATCATCTGAAAAGAAAAAAATTATTAGATCGCATGAGAAATTATATAAAAAAATAAATCAAAGCAACTTTTCTGTCGTATTCAATGAAATGTGCATAAAAGAAGGACTGCTGCCTAAATACTCAAATATATATATATATATATATAGAGAGAGAGAGAGAGAGGGAGAGAGAGAGAAATAATTAGGAAGATTTGAAATAAACATAATTAAATAATTCATCGAGTCGAGAAGAAACCTCAACAGAATGCAGAAAGCACTGGACGGCCGTTCCGTCCTATATATGGGACTCATCAGCAGTGCGCATACACTACCGAGAATTGAAATCTGAAAAGTGACGATAGGAGGCAAATGCCATACCAACTGTACCAACGGTCCTCGGTGACGAAAAAGTAACGAATTAGACTCGATATAGCGCCACTCGATCACAAATTCCGTGGTTTCTCTTTTACCCATAGGACTGTGCCTCTACGAGCTACGACTACTAACCCCAAGCCGCTCAATCCAGAGCATTAGAAGCTGGTTCAAGCAAGGACATACAGAGAGAAATAATATATATATATATATATATATATATATATATATATATATATATATATATATAGGGTATGAGACTATTTCGACATGGCTATCGACTGATCCATCCTCAAATATGGGTAGCGAGGACTTGTTTTATTAGACCTGCCACGGTCTTACATGTTTTTGTGCAATTGCGGCAACTTTAAGGGTCTTTTGCAGTAGTTGTTATATAAAGGCTGCATAACGTGCAATAAATGACTTCTCTCTGTTTTTTGATGATTTTTGAGGCTTGTAATACTGGCACAATGAACAGAAAGCCTTTCAGATGCACAACTTAATGAACATAAAACCCAACAGACAATAAACCAAAAAAAAAAAAAACCGGTAAATGAAAACTGAAAAAAAAGATGCATAATCAAAAAAAAAAGAACAAAAAGACCGACACCTGCCAAAACATGGCAAAAATGCCTGGGTTAAATAAAAAGAAAGATTACGCTTCCCAGCGTACCTCAGAAAGTGACAAAGTCGGACCGCTACTTAAATTTCACGTGACCGCGATATTCAAGCGACCAGACCGCCTGAAGATCTCAAACACCATTCTACAGAAAGCAAATAAACAGTAACCAGAAACTAAAGGAAAAAATTATAAGAAAACCGACGGATTTATACGTATCAAGTAACAACAAAAACGATGACATTAAATTCATCATTTATATAAAAAGTAAAATCTGTCAAAATGATCACCACTGACGATGCAACAAAATTTCAAAATTCAACAAACCAATGCTGTCCATGTATTCATTTGCCCACTTGAAGAATGTTTCTCTTATAAACCTAATTCAAAGAAAACACATAAATTGGTTATGCACCCGCTATCGCGTCGGTTAACTTGCCATCTATACGTTAATATTTCAATTAAATTACGCATAAACATCAAACCACGAGAAATCTACAACCAATGAGAAAAAATACGATATTATATCACATAAACTGTAAAAAAAAACGAGTACCAGAAACTGTAACCATAAAAACAAACAAACCACCATCATGTTATTAAATTTAAGAACAAAAGTACTAAATAGATTTCATAAATAATGAAGATTTTTGGTCTTTAAACAACTTTTTATATATAGATATAAAATATAAAATATTGAGTACAGGTGAAAATAAAATAGTGCTCAATGTACAATAATAAAACTAATATTTATATTAATAATCAATATATATATTTTTTTCTCGGCGATAGCAAAAATCTGAGTTTCATGCAAGATGCAATCGTCAGGAGCGGATTAAAAAATGACCCAATGAATTGTAAAATTATTAAAGCCAACAATACAGGTAAGAATTATGAACCAACGTGGATGCGTATTACGCAGCATTTACTAAAGAAGTCCCAAATTTTACTAAACACGCCTTAAATTTGAGAAAAAGGACATCAATAGAGAAGCCAGAGAAATAGCCACTGAGTTGAAGATTGATGACAGAATCAATAAATTGCATAAAGAAGAAGCATTTATCGACCATAAATTGAATTAACAAAACAACCCTCAAAACAGACTACTCGATCTAAAAATAATATTGGAAAAATTATCACATGAATTCTCGAAAGAGCATGTAAATATAAGATAATTGTTTAGGAATTAACCAGCGGCATTATTTTAAATAGTTTAAAAATATAAAAATGGAGCATGATTATACGTTCATCCAATTCGCCATAAACTATTTTTACCCGTTCATTACCGAATATTTGCTGATGAATACTATCAATTTAGCCAAGGACTATTATAACATTGACGATGAAATGATCTGTATAATAACTCAAGACCCAAAACCCATGCTCTATCATAATGGATGCATGTGGACTAAAAGAAATAATGAAGAATTCAACATTGCCATGGCTACATATGATTCGGCAGAAGCATGCGATATAAATATATATATATATATATAAGATTTGATAACATTTTACATTGGTTCAGCTGAAACTTACTGGAAACATAGGTTTTGCAACCACAAATTAAGTTTAAGTAACGATAAATAAAAAAAACAACACCGCTCTCTAAATATTACTGGCAAGAAAAAGATGGTGAAACCTTACCAGAAATTAGGTGGGAAATAATAGCCAAAACTAAATCTTACAATGATAAATTCAAAGATGTAATCTGTGCTTTCTAGAAAAACCCTAATTTACTAAACAAAAGAAATTAATTAATGTAAACATAAACCTGTAACTTCTATGTTCATAGTTTCTCTTTTGGAATTTCTCTTTTCCGGATTCTTGCTTTCCTGTCATCAACGATCTTGAAAGATTTAAAGGCAACGTCGGTCGTCATCATGTGTCTCCTTGAGATTTGTTCTTTTATTGTCCTCTAAGTTTCTTTCACTCTCAGTAATGCATTGCATCCTAGTGGCTTTTATTGCCTTGCTTGGGGTGGAAATGATTGAAACAAATATTTACAAGTTTTAATTATCACTAAGTTTTGTTAACGTTAGTTTTATTAGTATTAAAATATTGTCACTGGTATGCCACGATGGCAACAATCCTGAGAGAATCAACAGTCATTGTCTAAATGAAGGCTGCCAGTGTCTTTTTCATGCAATTTTGCTATGAATCATGAAAAAGGTGATTGTGTACATTTTAGATATTTGTACATTTGGGAAATACTGTCTGCTTCTGTTAGTAAATTATATTCTTAACAAATGAGTATCTAATTTTATATATGGGTCTTTTCTAGCATCATAGGTTTTAGTAAGCACTGAGCTTGTTATGGTGACATGGGCAGTCTGTCAATTTTAGGGCATCACACACCAGTGTAAATGTTTATATGACGCAGAGGCGTAATATGATCCTCTCCTTATTTTTTCTATGTGCCGTTTCCATTCAAACGTTGATGATCATGGCCCTCCATTATTTTCTCCCCTTTGTAGCTCAATAAATATTGTCCTTTTGTTATCTCTCTTAAACCCTGTACCGACATCCATATTACAATAGGTCGCTAGGTAGATCATGCGTTTTTTATGTCTGTTCCTCTTACCTTCATCTGTCTTGTGACTATCAAATTTTCCAAGCCACCTTTTCTCATTACGTGCTCTAGAATATTACAGCGCCTCTTCTGTTAAGTACATTATACTTTTTGTTTCCATTTTCTCTAAAACGTCTTCATTGTTCAAATGATCAGTGCATGATATCCTCAACATCCTTCTGTAGTAGCACATTTTTGTTGCCTGAAGTCTCTTGGGGGTGGCAGTCTTTCGTTTCCCCTACAACT